>JASDQU010297322.1:3182-14075 GCA_032191745.1 Picea mariana | reverse complement strand
CCCATCAATTACCCCAACAATGGTCAAGTGGATTAGTGTAAGATCCAAGCAGTTGTCTGAAATGAAAGAGATCTAATGCATACATAAGAAGGTTATAATGATCAAATATGACACATACCATGATACCTCGGACCAATTACCTCATGGAGCAAGAGCCCTCTCTGATGCAAGCCCATGCCGGTAGTGATGGAGGCTGGTACTGCTGACAGGATAAAGCTGGCTGAGAAGAAGAAGATGGGTCCTCCAGGACCATGCTCAGGTCGCTCCTGCTCTCGGTACTCCATGTCTAGGACCATGTGGGCCTCGAGACATGATCTCCTAGTTATCCCTAGATATCGGGGATAACAAGAAGCATTGTCAATATTGGACATATTGTTATGAAGGTGACTTGAATGTCAAGCATTGTCAATATTGGACATAATGTTATGAAGGTGACTTGAATGTCAAGCATTGTCAATATTGGAAATAATGTTATGAAGGTGACTTGAATGTCAAGCATTGTCAATATTGGACATAATGTTATGAAGGTGACTTGAATATCAATAAAAAGATAATATTGACTAATATATTGTATGAGCTTGATACACTTATCCTATATTGTATAAGGTTGAGATTGTGTCATTAACATCCATGCGCAAAAGAAGAAATTGTGAAGAAACTGTCCAGATAAAAAGGGTAAATGGATAATCCAATATGGATCCATACAAATCACAAATAAAGAAGTTAATAAGACATGGTTCATTGAAAGTGATTCAAAAAAATCTCAATTGAAGAAGAGTCTAGAGATGAGACATAATGTCAATGGTGGATGTTTGGTGAGGAAGCATTGACACCATCGAGTCACAAGTCGAGTCGATTCAAACAACAATAAGTTCAACTATCTGGAAGTCGATCGATTGCAAGACGAGTCGACCGACTGCAAGCCTGCAGATTGACGGAAGTTTGAGAAGACAAGTCGACCAACTGAAGGTTGAAGTCAAAGGAAATTTGAGTCGAGAAATACAAGTCGGCTAAAGCAAGTTGAGATGACCAAAGTCAAATTTCTCAAGTCGGTTTTCTTCCAAGTCGAGTCGGTCCTGTTATAGCGCAAGTTGTAGGTTGGGCAAAGCCCAACCCAACCACAAAGCGAGTGCTACAACTTGGGAATCCTACAGCCAATGTCACCTCGATGTAGGTCCCACTCTTCAATGGTGGCTAGGTCACTCTAGGGAGGCTGTCCCGATGACCCTAGGGGGATTGAGATGGAGATGGAGATAGATGGAAGTGAAGTGATATTATTATTATTATTATTATTATTATTATTAAAGCCATACACTATGCCAATATGACTCCCCTATATGTCTTAATTGATTCGTATTCTATATGGCACCTTGCCTACGTATGCGTCACCTATTCACACACACATTAAGAAAGGCGTGACATGCGCTTTTATGTCTATTTTTACATGAAATTTCATGTTGTGATTAGCATTCATAATTTTAGATCACTTTATCTTCACAATTTTTACTCAAGCGTGATGGTAACATTCAAGCATTTTGACAGAGCTTTTTGAAACTACATTTTTCTTTGGTGATTGAAATGATGATGATCATTTGATTTTTTATAAACCTAAAGTTGTTGATTCTTTGAAATCCATTGATGAGTCACATTGTTGTGGCATATCGTAATAATAATAATCTAATTTTAAGGTCACGGCTAAGCCAAACACCAAATTGGTGTATGAGACCCCTTGTTTGTAGGACAAGGGACCCCCTCCGTGTGGTGGTTTGACTTCTAAAGTCTGCGGATGTGTACATACCCTACCCCCTCTGGATTTGTACCTATGACCTCCAAGGAGGAAACACATGTTCTTACCTATTAAAAAAAGACTCGTATTCGATTTGTTATTATTTAGATTTTCACAAAAAACTTTTGCTGCTTTATGTTTTTTTTCCACCTTTTTGACAGTTTTTACAACATTAAATAATACAACTAATTCATGTGTGGTCTTACGTGCAGAGTGAGAATAAAGAGCTTGGGGAGCTGACACCTTATGCTTTGCCATTAACCTAATCAGGGTTTGGTTAAGGCATGCAGTGAATCAGTGTCCTATACCAAGGTGAACAAAGGATGGATGGACAATGAGGTTGAGAGAATGAGAGCACCAACTAGTTCTCAAGTTATACTTTCAAATGAAATAG
Organism: Picea mariana; assembly: GCA_032191745.1. Classification (NCBI taxonomy): domain Eukaryota; kingdom Viridiplantae; phylum Streptophyta; class Pinopsida; order Pinales; family Pinaceae; genus Picea; species Picea mariana. The sequence continues at coordinate 11,895 of JASDQU010297322.1, read as the reverse complement.
CTCTAAAATTGTGTTATGCAATGCAACATTGAGATGGAGTGTTCTATAATCTTGAAACTTATATGATATCTCAAACTGGGATTATTAATCCAGTAGAAAAAATTGCAGTAGGCACATCACCCTTTCTGCCATACATTAATGTACATATGTATAACCTTCACATACATTAATGTACATATATGTAACACAACTGTAATGAGTATATCCTAGATGGGCTCAAGGTGCTCAAGAAAATTCATATTTAGTTCATACGAAAATTATTTCTTGTTAAAACAAGAAATTTTTTCTACAATTGTATAGAATTATAGGAAAGCAGAGATGTTCATAAATGGTAAGGAAATATAGCATAAAGTTTTAGCTTGGGCATCCAGGTTTTAACCCAGCGATAGAAGATTTCAACAGCATCCCAATTTGGGTCAAACTCCCAAATCTTTTAACTATACTTTAGAGTGATTACGTATTTAAGTCCACGAAGATCACGTGGGAAAGTATTTAACCTATCTCCCTCCTTTGGCATGATTTCCTATGTTAAGATTTGAATATGGATCTTCAAAAAGGGCTTTCAGAAGATCAAACTATAAATTTTAAAGTTTTTACTTGGAGGAAGGTTCTTGATTATGATTTTTAAATGTTTTTATATTGAATAAATGTCTATTTATGAAAATGTTTTTATATTTATCTAAAAGTTTTATCAAAAGAGAGATTCAACGCACTTCGAAAGGTACGTTGTGTACAGTAGTTCAAACTTCAAAATACAAAAGTATATAGATTGATCTGTGTATTCTATGCAAGTAGACTAGCTGTTCAGAAGCCTAAACTGCTAATTCTGTCTTTCAAACCCAGTACACATTTGACAAAATAGCCACAAAATACCAAATTCTAATACGAATAGCAGGTTGCCTTGATATATCGCTTGCCATTCGAAGGATTTCTTTATTGTGTTGACAATGTAGCCTCCTCAATTTTGGTGGGGTGCTGGCTACTCATGACATCATCCACGAGAGTATCCAGACCATAGAGGGCCTTCACTTGAACACTTAAGTTTTTGTCCCTTCACTTGAATGCTTCAGTTTTTGTCCAAAGCTCTAACTGTAGTAAGTATCTGATCCAAGGAATCAACACCTGCTCTATAGGCATGCAGCTCATCCCTTTCCCTCTCAAAACTTTCAAATTGTCTCAAAGAATTGATAATTCTCATGTTCAAAACTTAACTGCGTGCTCGTCACTCTAGAGCACTGCTATTTGCTTCATGGCCCTGTTGCTCCATAAACTTTATGAAGCATTCTTGTGTTAAATGTTCAATAAGAATAATGCAACAATGTAAAGAGATGCATGATGCTGGATGATGTTTCATTATAGAAAAATGTAGTATCTACATCCATTAAAAAACCTAACTTACTTAAATTATTATTTATTAAGAATGCAACAATGCAAAGAGATGCATGATGCTGGATGATGTTTCATTATAGAAAATTGTAGTATCTACATCCATTAATCAACCTAATTTACTTAAATTATTATTTATTAAGAATCAATGACATGATAATTATATTTGTATTTTTTACTAGCTTAAATTACTTTATTTATTACCAATATTTATCATGGTTATGATATTACAACATCTCACCAACTTGTTAACTTTTATACAAAATTTATCTCTAAACACTTGATAAATACATCATCCAGATGATTTGAAGGATAATATAAAAAAATTATCTTTTTACTTTTCAAAATTTTATTGGAACAACTTATTTACCCTTTAATTAAAACCTTTCATTAACTTCTTACTAGAATTAAGTGCCCAAACCATGAAGAGAAGACTTCCTAAAGCCTTACTGGGACACCATGAAGTATCAATTGTCTTATTGTAACGAAGTATTTACCCTTGCATTTCCAAAAAGTTCTTACAGTGCCTTCCTTACTGTAACGAGAACGGGCCAAGTCAACCCTCCATCTCCTTTATCAAATCAACTTTTCACGAACAAAGAGTTAGACAAAACAAACTCTCCATCTCCTTATCCACCCTTATTTTAATGGAAAGAAGTCAACCCTCCATCTCTTTGTTAACCCATAGCCAATAAGAAGCCAACCCTTCATCTCTTTATCAACCCATAGCCAATGTGAAGACAACCTTCCAGCTTATCAACCTTTAGCTAGTGGAGGCAAGTTGGATTTTCACCAACTTAAAATTGTTACTATTGTCACAATATGAATGGGTACTCCATTCCATTGAACCCCTATATCCCCTAGGGTCCTCCTCAACCACATTGCCTCGCATGCAAAGCATACAACAACCTTATATTATTTCTATGTGGATGAAAATTCAATTGTCCACTACTTTTTTGTTGTTCCATGAGATTGCACCTAGACTCAACTTAAATACTTATTTTGAAGTAAATTCATGCCATCTAATGAACATGCCTAGTGTGAATTTGTGAAACTTGTCAAAATGAAATTGCCATTTCCAACAAACTCTACACCAAAATCAATTGTTCCCTACACATACCCCAATATCCTATTTGCAACCTTCTAGTGCATAACTCTTGGTAAGTCATGTACCTAGAACTAGAACATACTACAAAGCTAATCTCTAGTCTTGTATAAATTATATAAATTTTACTAGTTCCTTGTACAAGGTGAAATCCACCTTCCTTGGATCCTCCATTGTTGATAGCTTCAATCCAATGTCTTAACATGTTAGTTGTTTGCAACCAATGTTCTTAAATCTGTCAATAATTTCTTTTGCATTTTTTGCTTGAGAAATAAAGATATCTCCCTTTTCCATACATCAAATGAGACAATGATGAAGATGCCCCACTAACTTTGTTATCTCAAAATTTGTCTCCAAGTCCGATGTCACTTCAACAATTGCACATGTGCCACTCCCCATTATTATAAGTTCATCTACATAACAAGAAGAGTAATGATGCTCTTACCACTTTGTTTTATGGACAAATTTGATCCAACCCTGATCTGGATTGTATAGAGAACAAAATGAAATACATAGAAAAATATAGTAGAGAGCGCATCAATACAGTGAAAACTCAACTTCTATTAATGGATAGAATAGCATAATAATGTAGAACACAAACTGGCTAGAATGGTGGTATCTTATCTCTAAAGAGAGAGAGAGAGATGGTTGTCTATGCTCATTCACAAAAAGATAATATAAGAGGTCAAAAGGATGGCCTTTTAACATAAATCATGAACCCTAAAGGTCCAAAACCCCAAAACTAGGAGGTGAAGCATTGAAAGGTGTTTTGAAACGCCAAAGTATTTTTGGTTGTTAGTTTCTACATCAACTTTCTGGGAATGTAACTTTTGCATACAATCTCTGTTTGACACACATAGTAGCTCGTTGGAAATCTCCAACTAAGGAAAACAATAAAACAACCTAGCCTTGCTTCACAGATGTTAAATCCAACCCTGCATTACTTGTTTAAAAATCTCGTTAAAGGCCTCAAAATGGACTCAGAAGTTTAGGACCCAGAAAATCCCGTAAATTCCCAGAAAATCATAACAAGACTACCCAAATGGAGAACCATATTGAATTAATGGAAGAGGTGGGTGGCCTCCAATATTCACTTGGATGATTCATCCCCCCTTAGGAAGAAATGGGCCCCATTCTGTCAAGTTCCTGCAATAGATGAGGAAACTTCTATTGAATTTGAATATGGGTGAGTAAGTTGCCTTGCTGAAAGAGTTGTCATGCTTTGACAACCCGATAGAGTTGTATGTTTTGCTGGAGGGTGCCCTTCGTCTTGGTGTCCATGATCTGATCCACTATAGTTTGCTCAAGGTAGTCAGGATCGAGTTATGTAGGAGCCAATTGCTTGACAACTTGTTTGATAACTATAAGAATATCCAATTTAAGTAGGATAAGGTAGAAAGATCCATAAGGATAAATGTAACTGATAAATATGAACATGATATGATTACAAATGAGGATGAGGGCCATATATGTACCCACGCAGGGGTGCCCTTTCACAAAGAGACATTACATTTCATTAAGAGGTGTCTCTTCATTACATATTAATTATTATTTATTAATTATTGTTATTATCTCTTTATATTTGTATTGTTATATATTTATGTCTATTACAAGGGTAGAACCAATATGAGCGCTAGTCTCAGGTTTACCTCTTTACTTATGCTTGCCTTGTTGACATTCTTTCTTCAACTTTGTCTTTTTAACATGTGTATTTGAATCGACTTGTGTGACTAAATCATCATTATGACTTTGTTTTTCTTTATTAGAAATTACTCTACTGGTGTTAGGATCTTTATCACCAGCTCCCTCTATGATTCCTTGCTTTTTTGTGAAAGAATTACCATAAAAAATTGAAGTTAAATGGACATAAAAGATTCATTCGAGGTCAAAGCCTTTGAAGGCTTCAGCTTCTCCTAAATGAAATGATTTCAATAATTCATCAGTTTCAGTCAAATAGGTTAGGCCTCTAATTGAAATTTCAACGACGCAGAAAGACAATGAGATAAAATGTTGCTTCCTCTTCTTGTCAAAGAAGAAAGACCAGAACCTATATTGTCTACAGACTTCAACAACAAAATATCTATCACAAACAAAATTGGGGAGGGAAGGATTTCCTTCAAACCTATACAACCTGATGTAGGTATATTCTTCCCCATATACATAAATCTCTTTTCCTTTGAGAAAATTTAAAGCTTCTTTTGTAAGTCTCATTGGTTATGTTCCAACATGAATGTATCTAAATTCCTTAACGAATTTATCTTGTACTTGGCATAAGTGAAATGGTGCCTTGTGTCTCCATAACATAGGGTACCAAAATTGGACAGGGTCATTGTCAATATCAACATTATCCCTTGGGGGAAATCCTTCAAATACATTATAGTACATAAATACCAAATACGAGGTCATGAAAAACCTCTTGATCTTCATATAATTTGAAAGTTGGCAAGAAATTTCATTCGAGATGATTTCAGCCCAGTCAAATATTGTTTTCATCTGCACAAAGAAGTGTAGCACATACAAAACATACCTTAGAATTAGGATGTAGAATCCTGTCCCACAATTCATGAGAAAAGATAAGAAAAATATCGGTAGGGCTCAGATAGTAGGCATATGTCAATGTGAGTAGTATCAGTTGGCATTGCAAAAGATGGTGCTAAGAAGTCCTTCAACAAGTTCACTTTTCCACCTTGTGCATCCAGAAGCCTGAGAACTTTGTTTGGAGTGGGGAGTTGCAACATTCTCCTAAATACATTTGGGGCTAACATAACGAGATTCCTCCCGTCGGCAACAATTTGAATCATTATGTGCTTCGAGTCAAATATTCTTGCGCACCAAGAATCTAAGTCTTTGAAATCAAAAGCTTCAAACATGCAACCAGGATTTTCCATACCAGTTGTCCAAATCTTATTAGCGAGTTTCTACTTAGAAGTGAGCATGAGATACGACTGATAAGTTGTCGACCAATAAAAATATTTGTTCTGACGAGCGAGGGAATTGACAGTATCTCCATAGAAAGGTTCCTTTTTTCTTCTAGTTGCCATCTTTCCCACTCTTTCCAATACACTTTGATATATGTGAAGGTTATTAATATGAATTATGAAGTTTAATTGATAAGAGGCTAAGATCATTGATATTTCTTAATGATGCATCCTTTCAATATGTATACTTTCCTTCAAAATGCATGTGAATTTTAATATTAATTATCCTTCATAAGATAATATGCTCATTGTGGTGAAGATGGATCATCAATATAGCTAAATGAGGCTCATGGATATTGTGATATTGTCTATGACAGAAGAATACCAAGAACAAGTATGACGATATGTTTTGATGCCAGATTGCTACCAGATGATGCTGATAGTGATGATGATACTCATGACTTGATTTATGATGATGCTACATGTAGAATGGTCTACAAGACTATGTGAGTCTTTCCCATGCCATGTGAAGATGGATGGATGTGTTTGAGACCTTTAATACCTCCCTAGCTTAGAGGGAGTGTTGATATTATGGTAGTTGCAGGAGGTATTAACCTCCATATGTAACCTTTGACTAGAATAGAATATTCTGGAAGCAAGAGAAACCCTAAACATATGTGAAAACCCTAGAAGACATGTCGGCTCAGCAGAATATATAATATTAAGGTATTATCCTCTAGGAAGACAAGTCAGTCTCACAGGAAAAAGATAAATAGAAAATATAATTACCAAAAAGTCAGGTCGGCCCAGCCAGAAAAGTAATTGCACAGATTAATATAAATAGAGGACGTCTTGGTTCATTTGTTCACTCACTCTCACTCAGAAAACCAGAAACAATGCGCAAGTTTGGAGGAAGAGAAACAACAACTGCAGTTGTACGGTTTTATCTTGTTTAGTCTTTCTGGTACTTTCTCTTAGCCCTTGGAGAAAGTGTGCTCTCTTGGTTATATGTTGGTTCTGGTGTGGCTTCCTGGAATTATTCTTTCTGTCAAAGGTTAAGGTGTTCGGGGGTGGCTTTGTGCCTATGGTTGAGTGACACTAGTATAGCATTGTCTATATGGTTAAACGAGCACATCAACATTATTCTAACAGTTTGAAAGTTATGATTTTTTCCTTGTTTCACCATGGTGGCCATCATATGTTCTCTAGTCAAGTGTTGTTGCTCTTGGGGAAAAGGGGTATTACTAGGAGGCCTTAATAGGGGTAACGTATTTGTTCCTTTTCCATACTTAACACTTCCCATCTATGTTCCTCCCATTTCCCTATCTTTTGGGAATGGTTGTTACATGTATCCTAAAAAGGTTCGTACTTCATTCTCCTATGAGAAGAAGGGGCTTGAATGCCCGAGGTTGATGCAGTTGGTAAAAAAGAATGGAAAGAGCATGCGATAAATTCAAAATGAAAAAGAAATAAAGGGATATGAATGATAAATCAAAAGTTGAGTTAGCTTGAGCTCTTCCCCTTTTCTATGACGCCATCACCCTAAGTCCTAATGCATTGAATGCATATCGAAAGAAAGGACTTAATTGAATCCCGATGTAATAAATGCATAAACCTAAAAGGGGGCTCGCAAAGAAAATTAATGAATATCAAAAGGTAAGCTAGTGTGAAGTTTGAAGAAGATACCTAATGTGAATTACTTATGTGGCTTTTGCATTAGATTGTGACTCACTTTTTATGATCCTAATGACTCTTGTATCCATGATGGTTGGTCTCTCTTGATTCACTAAGCCCATGCTTGATGATGATGCACCCCTTGACATGGCCCTTTGGAGGATGTTGGTGATGCTTCCCTTGCACTTCATGGAAGATGTTGGAGCCTTGATGATGAGCGTTGGGCTACATGATGACTTGGCATACCTCTTGGCATCCCTCAACACCTCTTGGACCTGAGACGTTGCACTATAGACCTAGGACATTGCATATGGAGCTTGATGTGTGACCTTGAGCCCTTTATGATGTCATGCACCCCTTGAGGATGTTGGGGCTTGGATTGATGATGTGGCCTTGATGATGATAGTATGCCTCTTGTTATCGCACAGTTTGTAGGAAGGGTTTAGGCAGCTTGAGTCAAGGCTTAAAACCAGTGTAACAGGAGCTTCCCCACCCACTGTCACCTCGATGGGGGGCTCTTTCTATTTAGGATGGCTAGTCCAAGGGAGACGTCCCTATGTAATCTGGGTTTCTGAAGGGCTAAAGAGGTAATGGACCAAGTCAAGAAGTTCCCTTTCACAGATTACTGCCAGGATGAGATAGTTAGGATGATTCTTCCACTAGATGGCACCTGTTTGCGAGACAAGACGAATAAAGCTAGAAATGTGCTTGCAGTGGATTAGTACTTCACAATATCAATGACTATCCTCCAATACATATATGAGCAATGATAAGGTATAATTATTGACGAAGTCAATGATTATCAAACAAAGAAAAATAGCTTATATCACTTCTTCAATAAGTACACCAAAAGATAAGAGCATTCAATGTGTAAAATTAGATCCTTATCATATCACAATGCTACAAATATCAAATCTGCTCACAATGAATATATTTGYTGCGTCACCTATATTGTTGCTGCAAAAGGTATGACGTCAGCCCTAGTAATAAGTCACTTTGAAAGGGAAAGAGCACAACGTTTTACCAAACAAGCTTATATATGTAATCAATGRCTCAAAACCTATCAAAGGAGATGACAAATGTCACAACGTTGCAAGCCAAAACAAGTGATCTAGAAGGTGTGACGTCACCTATATAATTTCTGTTGCAGAAATTAGGGTTAGCTAGCCAAGAAGTGACGTTTTGACAAATTCAACCAATAAAATTGCAATAAACCTCTACCGCTATGATAAGGTGACTAGGCCGCACTTTTCTATCCAAACACAAGTTAAAATCAGCAAGACGTCACCTTATTAGGGTTAGTAAAGAAAAGCTAGGGTTAGACGCTAGGTTAGTTAGGGTTTTAATTTTGAGAGTGTTTGAAAAGAGTTTAAGGCATAAACAAGCTCAAGAAGGTTTCTAGACTAGTGCCTTGGGTTAATGGAGTCAAATGAGATGAGGCTAATAGCTTGGAAAGCTTAAACTCAAAGACAAGAGGATTAGGGTTTGATGGTGTTGCTATGGCAAGGCCACCAAACCAAAACCCTAAGGAGAAAAAGGCTTACCTAGGTGTAGCTAAAGCTAGGCCTAAAGCTTTCTCTTCTTTCCTTGAGACTTGTTTGGCAAAACGGCTAGCTTAGAAGCACAAATC
>JASDQU010297317.1:0-13951 GCA_032191745.1 Picea mariana | reverse complement strand
AAAAGAAGCATATAGAGGAAGATCCTTCTAGAAGCGGAAGCTTCTATTAGGTCTTCTTACATCCGCCTTATTCTATTTTATTGAGGTCTTATTAATATTGATCTTTATTACATCCGAATACATTAATCTACCTATGTGCGGGTTAGGACCTTAACACAAGCTTATGTTGCCTGTAAAACATACCAAACATCGTCTGCACTTTCTCTTCTGATCTTATCGAGGTTTCTCTGCAGCTTCTTCCCAAAATACTTCTAGTGCCCATCTATTACATTCTTCCTGTACTCATGCCATCTTCATTATTGTACTTCCCATTAATGACAAGCATATGTTGTCTGTTAAACATTTTCCAACATCCCCCTAACTACTTATCTTCTCTAAAAATTATTCTAACGACTATCTAGACTAGTCACATTCCAAAGCCATAGTGGAGTCTCCCATTACACTTGTAATCATCCAAGCGTGCCTCCAAATTTTCCCAACCTAATTTCAAGCATTCCCCAAAGATTAATTCCGACACTGAGTTAAGGCAGACTTCAAAATATTTGTTGTGACTACCAACATTGAGCTCCCCTACATATTCCTAGACGTTGATGGGTCTTTCTCTACATGAGTTACAACGATGCTCTTGAATCATACTCCCCTTGACAAAAGTTCATGGACTCCTATCCATGAGCTCCTGCACTGACTTTCCATGCTTCTGGATAACAACTTATTTTTTTCAACTGGCATCTTCTATTGGGTGTCCCTTCCACTTCACCAGATATTCAAAGTAGGTCTTCCTCCTGGTCTTTTTTTGAATCCTTTGACCCACAATCTTCTCCATTTGTGGCTTCTCTACTAAAGGCATTTGTTTCTCCCAGTAGATCCTCTCTTAATCTTCTAACCCCTCTATGTCATATTTCATGTAAGGATACAAGTCTAAAACATTGAATATGGGTGATATGCCCACACCATCTGGCAGCTCAATCTCGTAGGCGTTTGCGTCAAACTTCCTCAAGATCTTACATGGTCCTATATTTTTCATCTTCAACTTATTATGTGTCCCCCTAGGGAACCTTTCCTTCCTGAGATATGCCAGAACCTAATCTCCTACTTCAAATCGAATTTCTCTACGATGTTGATCAGCTCTATGCTTGTACTCTTGGTTATAACTCTGCAACTTTCCTCTGATCTGACTATGGAGCCTCTACATGTCTGTAGAAAAATATTCTTCTCCAACGTTTTCTGATATCACTCTATTCCAAGTCTTTCAACTCAGATACTCCCTTGGGTTGCATCCCATACAATATTTGGAATGGGCTCTTTCCATTTCTCCTGTTTGGTGAGTCATTGTATGCAAATTCTGCTCGCAGCAAAATCTTATCCCACTGATTATGGTGCTTAGTGACCAAACTCCTCAATAAATTTCCCAAAATTTTGTTCACCACCTCAGTCTGTCCATCTTTCTGAGGATGATAAGCTGAGCTGAAGGAAAAATATGTCCCCAACTTCTTCCACAGTTTTCTCTAAAAGTGACCAACAAATTTTGTCTCTCTATCTGAGACAAAACTTTTGGGTAGGGCGTGAAGTCTTACAACTTCCTTGAAAATCAGATTTGCAACATTTGTTTATTCACTAGTCTTTTGGCATGGGATAAAATGTGCCATATTTGAAAATCTATTCACCACCACAAATATGGAATCAAATCCTCTTTGTGTTCTTGGTATTCCCAACACAAAATCCATGCTTATTGCATCCCAAGGCCTCTCTGGTATTTGCAATGGTTGATACAATCCAGTGTTCTATCGTTTTACCTTTTGCATGTTGGCAGATTCTACACATGTTCACAAATTTCATCACTTCTGTCCTCATACCTGGCCAATAGTATGAAATGCTCAACTGTGCAAACATTTTATCATGGACGAAATGTCCAACCAATCCTCCACTATGCTTTTCCTTCAAGATATTATCCCTCATTGATCATTTTGGTATGCACAATTGATTTCCTTTGAAGAACAATCCCTCTTGAACCATGTACTATGTCCACTAGCTTTTGTCTCTCACCACAGGGTTTGGACATGCTTCATATGCTTCCTTGAAATATCTATCATCGCAATACATGTCCTTAAGGTGTTCAAACCCCAAGGTATTCACCTGTAATTCCTACATAATCAAACATCTCCTGCATCCTTCTTTGGACTCAACATAGTTAGTAATGCACATGGACTCAATCTTTCCCTAACCAAACCCTTGTCTAACAATTCATGGACTTGGTTCTTCACTTCCTCATTCTCTCGAGGTGTCAACCTATATGCTTCTTTGTTTGGCAAAATTGCTCTTGGTATCAAGTCAATATGGTGGCTAATACTTCTGAAGGATGGTAATGAGTTTGGTAGCTCATCCACCACTATGTCAACGAAAGCTTCTAGCAATTCCTGAACTAAGTAATTGTAAGGATAAATCTGGGTTTCCTCACCACAACAAACTGCATCTCTTGTTCTTCCATGACTTATTTCAGGAGTTCCTTCCCACTCATGAGCAGTATGCTTGTGCTAGCTTCCTCATTCAATTTATTCTCCGCTATTGGAAACAACATGTGTGTTCTACAATTCTTCTCTAGGGTGTATGTATTTTTCCTCCCATGATGAATGAAATTCCTGTCAAACTGTCATGGTCTTCCTAGTAAAATATGGCGTACATCCATGGGAATTACATTGCATATAATTTCATCTCTATACCCTCCTATCTTAAATTCAACCAAGCATTGTTTAGTAACCATTACCTGGTGTCCTTTCTGCAACCATGAGACTTTGTATGGCTTTGGATGTCCAGTTGTCTCCAGCTCCAATTTCTCCACCATCTTCGTGGATACTAATTTATTAGTTCTCCCACTATCAGTTATCACCTTGCATGCTCTATCTTTATTCTTGCAAGCAGTTCTAAAGAGAATATTCCTCTGCACCATTTTTTCAACTTTCGCGTATGTTTTTAAGAGAACCTTCCTCAACATCAAGGATCTTCCATCTTTTTCTCCTTCTTCTTCAACATCTCTTCTTTGTGATTCTAAAATGTGAGTTTCTCCTCCTTCTTTCTTTTTCTCATGGCATTCCCAAGACATGTGTCCTGTATTTCCACAGGAATAACACCTTATTCCTCCTCTGCCTCTTCCTATAGAATATTTTCTTCCACCACCTTATCTTTCTCAAGAATTTTCTCCTCTTTCTGAGTGACTGTGTGGTTTCTCAGTCTTGTCCTTAGAATTATGTTCTCTGTCATGGGTAAATCCCTTACGTTTGGTTGAGGTTGGGATTTTACCTCTTCCTCATTGGATTTGTTTTCTGGCCAACTTATCCTCTTCTTTCAGTGCAAACTGATTGATCTATGTGGATATCGGTGGCCAACCAACTTTTCCAACTGGCTCAAAACATTTTTTTGGCAATTTTGAGAATTTACTATTTTTAGCAATTTTTAACTTCCGGGGCCATTTTGAGGGCCTAAATGAAGGTTTTTCAGGATCGATCTTCTCAATGAAAGATGAAGGAATGATTCATCCCCCAAAATGAATCTCCTTGACGATACCTTTCCAACAGTCTATCATGTGCCTAAAACGGAGATCGTATGCAAACGTTACGACCTCGGGAAGTTGATGTACTAACTTACCCAAACGGGGACCACATGAACTTTGGTGCTTCATCTCCCAGGGATAGGTTTTTGGATGTCTATAGTTTTGGGCATTGTTTTTTATTGTAAAAAGGCCTTCAGAGCCTCATTGTAATGATATTCTTGCAAATGCGAGTAGCCATCACATCTCTTCTCAGAGATAAGCTGCCACCATTCTATCGAGTCTTTCATTCTGGATTTTTTTAGTCTTTGTACATTTATTTCATTAATAGAAATCATGTATTACTATATATTTGTGTTTATGGTTGCATATCTGATACATTTCTATTGTATTATTGGATATCAACAATATCTCTGTGCATTTATTTATTACATATCCACTCTGATTTCATACCGAAAATAATCTGGATCACTGATAAGAATATTCCACTGTGCTTACTGACATCATGTTGATCTCATCCTAGATTTCATATCTCGGGCCATTTATATATCTTGAAACTTTTTCTTCATCTCTCTCTCTTTGTCTAATTCTGATGTTCAACCTATAGAACTCTTTTGTGTACTCCTTAACTATCATCCCTTTTTGTCTCAGCATCTGCATTTTCATGAACAGATTGATCTGATAATCCTTTGGCATGAACTTAGCCTTCATCTTGGCTACCATTCTGTCCCAACTCTTTATCTTTTGTTTTCCCTTGCTTTTACTCTCAGCCTGCAGTTCATCCCACCATAGTGTTGCATGTCCTTTTATCCTGGTTACAACTTGTTTCACTCTTTTCTCTTCATCGACCTCGTCATAGTTGAAATGTTTGTCCATGTATCTTATCCAATCCAAAAGCTCCTCAACATCTAAATTTCCTTCATACGTTGGGAACTCTATCTTGGCTCTGCCTCCCAATCTAGAAATGGATCTCAGCAAGCATTCTTCAACAACATCCTCTCTTGTAGCTTCTTCAACAACATTCTTCCCCAAAACTTCCTCGCTCTCTGCATCACTGATGTCTCCCATATCAGGTTCTCTTCTCCGCGCTGCATCCATCACCTCTAATCTTGCACAAAGTTCTTGCATCTCCCTTTCTACATCTTGATTGGATAAAGGTTGATCTCCTCGTCTCTTTGGTGGCATTGTGTTGACTGTCTGTCACACACAGTGAGTACAACTCTAAGCTCTTTTGTCTTCTCTCCTTTGCCTACTATATGAAAGAAAAAATTTCTCTCGGATACCACTGGATGTAGACCCCCTTCCCTCCTAAGGGCTGTGTGACCTCCCAGTCTAGGATCGATCAAGAAACTGAGTCTGATTGACTCTCTAGGTCTCTTCTAGACCCCAAATCCACTTAGACAGGTCCTTTCTTCAAATACGTAGGTCGTCTGGGACCCGCGGCTTCTCTCCCAAGCGTTGCTTGAAATTTAACACCAAACGGGGGGTAGCTCCTCTCTGTTAAGCCCTTTCTTCCTTGTGACCATTGGCAGTGACCACATGCTCGAGGGGAAGGTGTGTCATGATTTCATATTTCGCGAACCTGGGAGTGCTGCTACCTCCATTCACCCGATGACCAAAATCATGATGACCCCTAATGTACGCTTCAGATCTTCCCTTGATCGACGGTTGTGACCAAATCGGTGTTTCACGTTTCATGACTTTGTATTCTCAGTACCTCCTTCCTCCTGATACTCGAAATTGCAATGGTGCTGGATAGACAGTTCAGATCCTCCCTTTGATCAATGACTGTGATCAAATCGACATTTCACGATTCACAATTTTGGAGTATCCTTGCCTTCCTTCTCCTGATAGTTGAAATTGCGATGGAATCTAGATCAATGGTCCAGATCTCTCCTTAGCTCTGACAGTCAGGATGATTTTGGGACATTGTGTTTCATGAAGTTGAGAGACTTATCACTTTCGTTCCTCTGATCCCCGAAATGCCGATATTCCACGATGGACAATCAATGGTCAAGATCTCTCCTTGATCCAATGAATCATATCAAGTCACAGATTCAGGCTTCATGAATTCTTAGCATTCCACCCTTCAAATTCTCTGCAATTCGAATTAGTGAACTATTGATCGTTCACCACACGTCCCTCCTAATGGACAGTTCTGATTCTCTAGCGTTCAGATCAAACGGCTGAGATATTTCCTCCTTTCACTTACGTTATCTTCAAAGTTAGAAGATATTCTAGGGGCTAAAAGGTCTCGGACCATTGCACCTTCAATGAGTCCAATTATTAGATCTCTTTAACACCTATGAAAAGTGTTACTCCTCCTGAGCTTGGTCTCATGGAGACTTCGATTTCCCATGCACTCCTTGATTTTCAAGGATTTCAATAACTCAGATCCTCTATATTTCTCGAAGAGAAATTCCTCTCGCCTTCCTAGCATTCTTCTTTTTTGTTCCTTCAACTTCTTGCAAAGTCCCTTTGACACTTAGCTAAATCTTGGATCTGTGCACTCCTTGCACCATATATTTACACAAGGTTTTGGGTTCTTGCAGATGACTGTGCACGCCTTGCACCAGTCTCTTTGCACTCCTTGCAAAGGGAAAGTTTTGTGTTATCTCTTCTGAGCTTCAGAACCGAAACATATTCCTTCAAACACTCTTTCCATTCTATGTGCACACCTTTCACCACTTCAACAAAAGAGAAACAATTGAAACTTATCCTAACATTCACATTTCCAACTACTCATGATAGAATTCATTCATTCATGAAAAAAAAATAACAGAGAATTGCAAGACAATGTCCACTCCATACATTGGGTCAATTTTCCTCTGTTATATTCATAAGTGAAAATGGTTACAACTGTAAATGAACAACAAAAAACTGAAACTTTGAAATCTCCTACTAAGTTGTCGCTAACATCTATCCTGTAGCCAACTACTAACTAGCCTCATTCGGGCATACAAAACCTCTATTTATCAGAGGGTTCTTAGGGTTTCCTCCTAGCTACTTGTCTACTCTAATACTTATCCTAATGACTATCTAGACCAGTCGCATTCCATATCCATAGTGGAGTTTCCCATTTCGCTCATAATTGTCCAAGAGTACCTCCAAATTTTCCCGGCATGATTTCAAGCATGACCCAAAGATTAATCCTGGCACTGAGTTAAGGAAGACTTTAAAATATCTATTGTGACTACCAGCATTGAGCTCCCATACTGATTCCTAGACATTGATGGGTCTTGCTCCGCACAAGAGACAACGATGATCCTGCATCAATTATGGGTGCGGTGTCATCGACAGGTCTAGTCTCTTAATGACCTCTTCTTAGATCAAGTTCTTATAAATACCATTATCGATAATGAAATGAAGTAGAGCCCCCTTTACCCACATCTATGATTGAAAGAGGCGTTCCTCTTCCTATGGTTCTTCTGGTTCGCTTGGATGGACTTTGGTGGTAGTGATAGTGGCACTGGGTTCAACATCGATAATTGGCTTCCCTTCTTCTGGATTTGATTCAGAGTCAGAATCGGACTCTAACTTAGAAGCCTTCATCTCATCCATGAGTGACTACATGGAGTGACATTATTTTTTTTTGTGCCAGGGTATTTTATGGTATTCACACCATTTTTCCACATCCTTTTTCAATTTCTCATTACCCTTATTATGTTGCAGCTTGGAATTCCTTTTATGAGAGTCACCATTTTTTCTCTATCCCTTGCTGTGTAGGTTGGGGTCACCTTTTCCCTTCTTCGAATGTGAGGAGTTTTCAGATCCAAACTCTCATATCTTCTTCTTACATTTCTTCTCAATCTTGACAACATATCTATAAGCCATACCCAATGATGTGATGTCCAGAAAATCCATTTTTTTTTTAATGTATTTATGAAAACGACTACGATATTTGAGCACCAGATGTCCCTCAGAGTCTTTGATACCCAATTTGGTGTGCAAGGTATGGAAAATATTGGTGAAATCTAGTACTGTTTGGTCCCTTTTCTAATGCAAGGTGGTCCATTTGTTGTATTATTCCTCGTAGCTTCCAATAGGGTAGTATTATTCTTTAATGGTATCCTGAAAGGAATCCCATGTAGGGGAGACAAAATATATTTTATATTCCTCTATGTCCATTTTCTCTGATTAAGTATACCATCAATGCTTAACATGGGGGACAGGCTTAAGGAGTGCAAAAGTAATCTTTTACCTATGGGAAAAATCGTGGACCGAAAAATACCCTTCAAGCAGATTCAAACATTTATCTACAAAATCCACATCTATTTGTCCTTCAAATAATGGAATATCAAAATTTACCTTTACCTTGAAGGGTGTTTCATGGCCTCTAAATGAAGATGCTTCTCCTATGGGAAGCCATCGAAGGATCTGTGCAAAGTTGTCCATCATTTTTTTCGTTTGTCGTGCAAGGGATTCCTCAAGAAACATTTTAAAATGATCTCCTCAAGAAACATTTTGAAAGGATCTCCTCCTCCATCATATTTATTTCCATCCCCCATGGGTTGTTTTCAGGATTAGTGTGGCTGATCTCTCAAAGGATTGATAGGTTTGAGTTCCAAATTCTTGTACCCAGATCTTGTCAGGGACATGCATGAAGAAAAAAAAATGAAGAGCATACCACTCTCATCCCACTGATCCATATTTAGGAGCAGAACGAAATGATTAATAGACTGAATACAATAAACCCAAATATATGGTGAACAACATAGATATCTAGTGAACAATATCTTCTATTAAATGAATGAAATAGGTTGAAACTGTAAAATTGCAGAACTGAAACAACTTGCTTGAATGGTGGTAGCTATCTTTGAGAAGAGATGTGTCTTCTACATGTATCTGTTTGATAAGAAGGATTATAGTGAGGCTCCAAAGGCATTTTTAACATTATGCATGAATTCCAAAACCCTAGACATCCAAAAAACCTAACCTTAGGAGGTGAAAGACCAAAAGTTATGTGGGCCCCTATGGGTAAGTTGGTACCTCAACTTCTCGGGGTCATAATTTTTGCATACGACCTCTGTTTTAGGTGCATCATAGACTGTTGGAAAGGTATTTTTGAGAACTATGCATTATTCCATGAAACTATGACTCTGTCTATAATTTGACTATGGCAAGCCAAAAAAACATTGTTTAGGGCCCAAAAATGGCCCTGGAGGTACAAAAAGATGTGTTGACATGAAAAAATAGAAAATAATCCAATTGGATTAGGTGGGAGGCCACCAGTATCCACCTAGAAGATGTGTGGGGCTTCAGATAGCCCCAGAAGTGTAGAACCCAAAATTACAAAGAATTATAGAAGAACATGTTGAACTAAAACTATCCTAAGGAGGTAGTTGGAATATGTGGGTGGCCACCAATATCCACCTGGATCACATCTACATCTAGGTTGCCTAGGATCCCAGAATGGGGAAGGTGAATAATGCAATCTAGACCGAGATGAGACTTGGTGATTGGTTTTTGGTGAAGCAACATACATATATCAAGATGTGTGGAAACATGCTCCCTCCCAAGGCCTTCCATGTACTCGTGATTAATTTTTTTATTTAAAAGGTGTTTTCATATGGATCTATAAGATGGTTTCTAGCTCCTTTTTATATGGTAATAGTAGAAAATTGGAATATAAGAAAAGGGTTTCACTTAGTAGATGCCACAACTATCAGATATATTTTTTGGGTAGCCTTTATATATAATTCCTTCAGTGGGACATAATAGTTCAACATTTGAAGCCAATAATAATATTGTTGGGGGGATGGAGACCCAAGGGTATGGATCACCAGGGTATGGAACTAATGTATCCGGTTGCATAGAAGGATGACTTACTGATTAAGGTTGATGGGTAACTAGTTGTCTCTCTTACCTTTGTGCTAGCTAGTTTCCTTTTCTTTTAGCTCTGCTAGAATGGGCTATTGATCTCGATCTAGATATGGAACTACTAGCTAAATGGGTGCTACATTTTCTTCTGGTTCAACAGATGCTCCTTAAACATGTGTTTAAACTACTGATTATTGGTTTTTATCTAGTTATACTACTGAATAAGAAAAAATTGGCTCAACATTGGCTTTCTCTACAAGATCTATTGGTTCAACAACTGGATCAACCAGATCAAATGTGAGATATGAATGTGTATCTATGAGATATGAAAGATACAAGAGCATATTTTAGAGATTTTTTTTAATTCTAGAGAGATTTTTAAGCATCTATAAACATAGTGCATGAATCTATGGTAAGGGAGCAATACATGTAGGAAATAAAAGAGGTTTCACCTAGTTAGACATCATTGTAACCCCTTTTGGTACACCTTTGAGTAATATCACATTAGATAATGATTTTATACGAATTTCACTTCCACATAACCCGAGGTATATTGGAAGTCCCCTATGTTTCTTGAAACGATATTTATATAAGTTGATAGACCTTATTGATACTATAATGGCAATTAGAAAAAGCATTCGAGTAGATTACTCTCTAGTACCTAGGTAATCAGGTAGCATGGCTAATAGTATTTTCGAGCCTCTTTAGTTAGATTCCTGGGAAATTTGGTTGGATACTACTATTGGATCTACAACTTGTATTATATAGATATATCTTCTATCACTCCTTTGTCATGAGCACCCTCAAATCCCTGCGCATTTATGTTAACCCACAAAATTCCTAGATAAAAGGTTACATTGAGAATTTATGCATTTTGTTACTAGAAACCTTCCTTCTACCAGTCCACAAATTTCCTACTTAAATTAAAGTATTAATAATTTGCTCATTTTTCATTGTAGTATTATTTAGGTGGAAGTATAAACTTGTCGAAGTAAAAATAGAAGAAATAAAAAGTATAGATCCTAACAACACCTATCTCAATAGATTCCTTGTGTTGCATTGGTAATTTTGATTCCACTCATTATTAAGCCATTTCAGTGGAACCACTTTCCCCACTACTAGGAAACTATCTCAAAAAACCTAGAACGTAGTGCTAATCGCCTTGGTACCACTCTCTAATAACATTTTTTTTATGGAACCGAATCTCTATGATTACTAGAGACAATGAGCTAGCCACAAATGTCTCTTCCTTGGAAACTTAGTGCAACAGGTTACAACACAAAATATACAACACTAACTTCTCTACCAAGAAAAAAATTGTTTCTCTCAATATAAAGATTACCAAACTTGACTTATTCCCACATAAGTTGTTCCAACTCATGGAAATGCACAATTAATTCAAGGGTTATCAATGTCAGGACTAGTCATCCAAACATGAGGGATATAAATCATTCAATCCTCTAGGACCTAAATATAACTCATTTGTTCATGACCTTTTAACTCAAATATGGAATGGACTCCCTAAAGTGGATCTCAACACTTTTGATGGCTTTAACCTCATAGGTTCGGTCACTCAAATGGAACACTTATTTTTCCTTCTGTGGCATTATTGATGACTTAATGAAACTTCATGTGGTTGTATTGTATGTAGATCTTGAATGATGCCAACGATGGAAATGAAATAATAAATCCCGTTAAGGTTATATTTATTGGAAAGAATTTGTCTCAGACCTATATGAATACTTTGAAATAAAGACTCATTATTTTTATCGCTTGACCAATATCAAACAATCGATTATAGTAAAAGAGTTCATCTCATTCTTTGAGAAAATTTCCATCCACAATGAAGGCATGCCAATACCTTTTGCAAGGAATTCTTTATCTGGTATGATTGAAGATATATTTTCCCAAGTAATGGTTCATCCTACTCCTTGGTTGGAAGCCTCTCAAAGTGATAGGGAGGCCCAAAAGGTGATAAATTCCCAAATAAAAGAAATATCATTTATTCCCCATCCTCATCCCACTATTTCTCATCTTTTGAATTCCTCTCCATCCTCTCCACAACTCAATATCCATAAGTTAACCTATGTTGAAATCACATAACATAAACTTAAAGGTATTTGCTAAAATTATAATAAGAAACATTTTCCCTAACATAAATGTAAGGAGAATATTCTGTTTATATCCATTTTAGAGGAAATTTCCTCTAATGGATATGAATTTATATATTATAATCCTTTTCCTCTGTAACACCCCTTTCACTCAGCTACCAAGGTTACTATAACACTACTTTGGTAGATAACCCAGAGTAACTGTAGCGCACCTTGGCTACCATGTAGGTGTTACTACGCGGAATAACACATTCTCATTCATAATTAATCACATGCATTTAAGAAAAGAAATACATTTAAGTTCAGAGTAAGCATAAAAATAATTTTTAACATAAAAATAATCCATGGAAAATACATTAATCCAAATGCACAGTCGAATGCATGATAATTATAATACACAGAGATACAAAACATAATTAAAGCATCATCTGATACTTATCTTTTAACAGTGGTAGAATCCACCAACCAAGTGCAGGCCTTCCATGAACCCTCCAGCCTTAGAACACACTGCTCATCAGCTCAACAATGGGTCACCCCTGAGCTGGGACTAAGCTCCACCCCAGAGCAAGGAAATCTAGGCTAGGCTGAGGTTATAGGTAAAACAACACACAACCACAAGAAATGGATTCTATCCAAGGAACCTCCCACGCTCACTGCCCACAGACCCTCATTCCCCACATGCCTATTCCACCCCAGGAGTATACACCTTTTTTGTCACCTGGACAGTCCTTCAGCTGCTAATCTCCCTTGCCTTGCGTTACAGGAACAGGTTCAACCAGAAGTCTCTGAGCTCTGTGGTAGCTACAGGGTTCCTTCCAGGAGTCCTCTCCTTCCTTCGCACACTCTCTCACCTAGAGAGATTTGCTCATAGGCCAACAAACTGTTCTTCCAACCTCAATCACCTCTCTCACCTGGAGAGATAATTGCACCACTAGCCAACAAGACCCCACACAGTCCAGCACTGCGTGGTCACAACAACTCACGAGGAAAACAGACACAAGCTTCCCAATGGGTTCAACAATGGTTGGTCACTTCTATTTCCCAATCTGCCAGCATAGAATAGACTCACGCTCTAGTTTTCAGGGATGCGTGGAAAACAATCCCCACAGGGTTAATACATATTCGAATTGTTCAGACAGGAGTGGTACCGGCTATCTCAGAAGTCAACCCAGGCTTTTCGGCTTTTAGGGATGCACCAGAGTATTCTTTTGCAGAGGTCCCATCGTTTTCCTTCCGACCATCAGGTAGAATGGAGGAGGAATCCCTCTCACAGCTCCTCCTGGCCATTTTATTTGCATGCACTAGGGCTGACACTTTTCACCATTGGAACTGCATGCGTTCCATAAGCATGCATCCCCCTTTGCACGCTTACCCTTTCCAAAAATTAGGATGAAATGAAACATAAAATTCACATGTTCTTTTGGAATAATATTAAAATATTATTCTCAGGATTAAGCCCCCTAGGATTATCCCCCAGGCTCAACACTTAGCCCCTTTCCCCCTTCTAGCCCCTAATTCCTTGCCCACTCTATGGATGCTCAGTCCCCCTTCACTCATTCATCGTGGTTGGTCTGCACCTGGCGGTGTTTATATTTTATTAAATGTTCTGTATACATACAAATACAACAGCAGTCTCCTGGCCTTCAACCCTTAGGCTCCCTGGCCTAACAATCACATAATCCCACCAACTTATACAAAATTGGCTCACCAGCCTATAACACATATTTAGAATTCATTTCATAACTTGTTTTACAACGGGGCTCAGCCTTGGGGACACTACAATCCCCCTCCCCTTATTTTTGCACTGTCCTCAGTGCAGCATATACTGTCTCTGCAAACCTTTCAAAATCTTAGAAAAGATGTGGGTACTCTACCTACATAACATCTGCATGCTCCCATGTTGCATCCTCAGGACCGTACGAGGTCCACTGGACCTTTACAAGATCTATAGCTCGATTCTGGAGCTGTTTTCTTTTCCTGTCCAATATGCGCACATGATGCACTTGCAGGACACCTTCTGGTTCCACATGAATCACATTCTAATCGATAACATGATTAGCATCAGGTACATATTTCTTAAGCAGTGAAACATGAAACACATTATTTACAGTCATAGATGCAGGTAATGCAAGCATGTATGCAACTGGCCCAATCCTTTCCAGGATCTCAAATGGCCCACAAAATCTTGCTGCCAACTTGGCGCAACTTCCCAACCTCAGGGAACTTCTGTTAGTTTTCACTTTTAGGAAAACATGGTCACCCACTTTGAATTCTCTATGGGTTCTGTTACTATCAGTGTAACTTTTCTGCCTGTCCTGGGCAGTTTTTAGATTATCTTTAATTCTTATCATTTGATCTTCCATCTCTTTGAGCAGCTCAGGCCCAACTATTGCTTTGTCAGCTGGATTATCCCAACTCACTGGAGTGTTGCACTTTCTTCCATAAAGCGCTTCGAATGGGCTCATCTTCAATGATGCAT
>JASDQU010297315.1:12818-22904 GCA_032191745.1 Picea mariana | reverse complement strand
GTATTCTGAGTATGGGAATGCCTACCTCAGTGATGATATATTATTGTACTGTATTTCCTTGTTTGTTGCCAGGTTTCCGACCGACTGTTCCTTGTTCCCTACACACACTCGACAAAGTATTTCAGCTATCACTCTGTTCTAACTTCATACTTTGGGGGGCTCTTTGTTACACATTATTTTCTTCATCCTTATGATCGTTAATAATGTAAACCTATCTGTTTCCTTCAGAGGGGTCAGTGACCTAAGTTCCTAAAGAGAGAAGGGAGAAGAACTTTTCCTGAGAAAAGAAGTTGCTTTTTCCTATGTAAAAACCTTATAAAAAGGGATGTTCGCAGGTTGATATATAGGCAGGGTGTGAGAATGACCCATTCTCGTAGGTTTCACTATAGCCAGGGTGCGAGGTGTTCGCAGGTTTCTCTATAGATAGGGTGCGAACATTCCAGCACGTGGGAAAAATGAGCATTTTCTCGAATCTTCTAGAAGGGGAAGCTTCTATGTTGAGGTGGCATTTGAATGGTTTGGATCTTACTCGCTTTGATGATTTAGTGGGATCATCCTAACCTCCTCACCTTATCCTCTTCAAATTATAAAAGGAGAGGAGTTCTCATGGAGAAAGTTAGCTTGAGCTTGGATTAGCTTTTGGTTAGCTTGAGCTTGGATTATCTTTTGGTTAGCTTGAGCTTGGATTAGCTTTTGGTTGGCTTGGAATTATTAGCTTGGTTGGAGTGGCTTTGAGATTTGCTTTGTCAAGACAGATTGTGAGTAGCTATCAGATCTATGGTCTCAGAATCCTTGGAGCAAGAAGTGTGTGGGGAATGAAGGACAGTTGGAAGGGACCTTACGACATCAAGGCTCAGGTTGTGATCTCTCTTTCATATTTAATATAATACAGTAATGTGTCCCTTTCCCATAAAGCTAATGTCACTTTATTGTATAACTCCTTGATCATATACTTAGATTGATTATTGAATATGTTGAATTGTCTTCACTTCGATTGGTTTGTATTGTTTTGATCTTGACAGTACGAGAGCATTGGAGTGAAGCAGGAGCAACAAAGATCAAAGGAAGTGATTACAAGGTATGTTCTTTAATCGTGCCTCTTAGTATATTCAATAGTGTAAATCTAGGGAAAGAGTATCATTCTGTCATGTTTTGTTCTAGATCCAGGTGGATCTAGGGAGATCAGTTTGTGTCTGCACTTACGGATTTATCCAATAACAAGAAGTCTACCAAATCTTTCAGCAGGCAGGCTGGCTGGGTTATTTTCAGAGGCTCCAGGGATTTGATCAACAACAGGTTCTTCAATTTTCTCAGAATCTTCAACAAGACCATTCTATTGTTCAAGGGGTTAGGATTCTAGTCACATAGGATGATATAGCACAAGTTTCGGGTCTTCCCGTCACTGGCATTCACTGGTTTAGCCACAAACACATTATCCTTAATGCCCAGCAGAATTTTCTCTTGCCAGGAGAACAAGTTGAACCTAAAGGTTGAGGTGTTCGACTTAGCTCATTGCTGCCTCCTTGGCCAAAAGTTACAGAGTTCGTCAAGCACTATCTCACCTGTGAAGTCCGATACCAGGTAGTTTACCAGTATGATTTTGTCTTGTTATCTCATTTACGACATGGTAGACTGGTCAATATTCCTTACTATCTGCTCAGATGTCTTAGAAACATGTCGCATTATTGTAAATAGGATAAAAATCCCACCCTTTCCCTCACCCATCACCGTCTCGTTCAACTACTCATCCAAAAGGGTTTTTCCCAACAAAACCTTCCCCTAAACAATCTAGCCATAAACCCTCAGGAAGTTGTTGAACATCCTTAAAATCCTCATGAAGAACAACCACAAAAACTTCCTGACCCTCCGGAAACACCTATTAATCTGCCTACTGATCCAATTGATTCAATTAACCCTCCTACCATACTAAGTCCACCCCAAAACTTACCAGAATCATCTACTCCTACTGTTCATATCCTTAGCAATGATTCTGAAGCAGATAAACCTGATAACCCTCCCTGCCCCATCACTGAGGAAAAACCCACACGCAAAAGAAAGAAGCAAATTTCTACTTTTCCTTCCTTTTTACGAAAAAAATGAATGAGGGCTTCAACAAGAGCAACCACTACTGCCACTGCCCTAAACCCCCAACCCATTTTTCTAAAAAACCATACACCTCAACCCTCCTAAACCCCAAAATTTTTACCTGTTCAGCCCACAGGCACTGAAACACAAGAACCAGAAGCCCAAGATGTTGCGACATCATTTTCTTTACATCAAGTAGCTGAAACACAAGAACCAACTACTCATTCAGTAGCTGAAACACAAGAACCAACTATAGTTGTTACATAAGAACCAGCTACAGCTGAAACACAAGAATCAACTGCTGACTTCATCCCTGAAATACAAGAATTAGATGTCGAGGATGCTGCAACAGTAGCTGTTACACAAGAACCAACTACTCATTCAATAGCTGAAACACAAGAACCAGCTATAGTTGTTACACAAGAACCAGCTACAGCTGAAACACAAGAACCAAATGCTGACTTTATTCCTGAAATTCAAGAATCACATGCCTAGGGTGTGGCAACACTATTTGTCTTACATCAAGTGGCTGAAACACAAGACTCAACTGCTGATTTTGTAGCTTCTCCACAAGAACCAACTACCAAGGTTGTGACCGCTACACAAAAACCAATCACCCCTCTTGATACACCGATGACAGATCAACAACTAGAACCAACAATGGCTTCTCTCTTACAAGAGAACGAGTTTCTAATATCAGAACTGGAAGCTTACAAACAAGAGCTGGTAATGGCAAATGAAGCTTATGACAGGGAACTTAATTTGTATACCTTAGCTCGTGTAGCGGCCATGGCAGAGAAAAACACAAAAGATGATCAGTGTAGAGAGTATATGTGCAGCCAATGTGGGGATATTTATTATCAAGCAAGCTACAAAGTGGTTCAAATTCCAATGCCTGGAGCTTCCCCTGCACCTACGACTTTTGCAGTTAAAGAAGAAGAACACCCTCCTGTTACACAAGAACCAGTAGGACCTTCCAAAATTCAAAAAAATGAACCCTGGCCTACAACAACTGCTACATCTGAAGCCCCTGTTTTTATTAGTAAAGTTGTACAAACACTGCCTATTGATGAATCTACCCCTACTTTTGTGGAACAATCCACTCAGAGTCTACCGCGGCCTACCACTGATGATGTTGAAACACAAACTCTTCCTATTGATGAAGTTGCCCCTCCTAGCAAGACCAATACCCCTACTCTTGTGGAACAAGCCACTCATACCCTACCTCAACCTACCACTTGCGATGTTGAAACACAAACTCAACCATGGAATGAGAAAGAAATAATGGACAAATGGAAAAAGGAGTCTGCTATTATACAGGACAAAAGTCTGCAGGAGCATAGACTACTTTGGTTGAACCACATCTATTCAAACTGGGAAGCTTTGGAGCATACACGCCAAGAATCTTGTGCCCATAAGAAGCAGAATGAAGAGTTAAAAGGAAAATTGCTCCTGATGTTTGATTTGGTACAAAAATTGTTGGCTGCTAGGAAACCATCCTCAAATTACTCTCTTTTCCTTATAGAACGACTTACATTTTTTCAGATTAAATCAATGAAAGAAGGAAGACCCTATGCAATGCTAAAACCAGAAGATTTTGTTAAAACCTTTGCAGAAGCCTCTACTACTGATCAACATCTATTATGTGAGGTATATCTTCATAATGAAGCTATTCCTGAGAACATACAACTTAATCTCAACCCTCTTGTTGGTGATATCCAAATTTGGACACTAGTCTCCTTCCTTACCAACCGGATTATGTGGCAGAATGATTTTCTAGCTTCCAAGCATAATGAAGATAACCGTCTCCTCTAGATACGGCCAGAACCACAGAACACTACCACCTTTGTTGCAGGATATTACAAATTTTTGAAGAAACCAGGGATGACACAATACATAAGGCAACTATAGGAAACAATACTTCAGGATTGCCAACATTTTATTAAATCCACAGAGACTGCTACCCTAGAAGCAAATAACACATTTTGGCAACAATATTCTAAGAAAAGGTAGGAACACAATCCCTTTAGTCCTACCAATCTTGAGACAACAATCTCCCAGGTACCGAGTTACATCAAATGTGTCCAACAATGTGTTGAAAATTGGATAGGTTATCAGTTCCATTTTCCCATTCTTTGGATGCCAGCAGAGAAGTATCAAGTTCATCATAAGTTTCCCAAGAAGGTTGAAGCAGTAGCCTGACAAAGGCTACAACGTGTTCAAGGATTTAGAGCTCCAACAGACAGTACATCCCACAACTACTGCTTAAGTAATTTGCACACTCAGAGTCGGTATCCAGATTCAGATTCAGATTGAAGTTGCCTGAGGACATGCAACCTTTTTAGTTGGGGGGGATGTTATGACCCTATAATGTACCTTTTTGCTCATACTTTTTGCTATCATTACATCCTTTTCCCACTCATATTTAATCCTACATTATCACCTTAACCTATTTCTCCAAAGGTATATAACGTTTCTTCTCTTTGCTATATGTTTAATTTGTTTTACATGCAATTTTACATTACTCTCATACTTAGCCATTAATCAGAAATATATAGTTGCTGAAACAGTTTGAACTGTAGTTAACATACTGTTGCTGCTTGAAGACCACGTTGCTGAAACAATCAACAGTATGCAAACCCTGTTGCTGCTTGAAGACCACGTTGCTGAAACAGTCAACAATACACAAATCCCGTTGCTGAAACAGTCTGTGATTTAAGATGTTGAAACAACATTTCACATACAACAGTAATAAGAAGGAGCTATTACACTGGCCGCAACAGCCGTACCTTAAGCCAGCACCAACCATCACTGCTGCTTGAGACCACGTTGCTGAAATAGTCAAACAGGACACAAATCCCGTTGCTGAAACAATCTGTGATTTGCGATGCTGAAACAATATTCTACAAACAACAGTAACAAGAAAAGATAAATAAAGAAGCTGTTACTCCGACTACAACAACTGTACCTCAAGCCAACACCATTCCAACTACTGTAACAACATTTTGTTATGGGAGATCAGAATATCCTATTCCAGCATAGAAGATTAGATCATACTAAGAATAGGATTTGTATGTACACATGCAATTTTATGATCAATTGTATTAAGAGTATTCTCCTCTTTAAATAGGGGAGAAATCAGCATTAGAGGGGGATTACGAAAGGCTTAGACAGAGAGGAATTACAAAGAAGGAGCGTGTTCACTTTGGATATTGTAACTTGTCATATTTGACAGATGAATAAAAGATCATTCTGAGCATTACTTCTTAATCCCTTTTATTTCTGGGGAATCTTTTGAGAAGGAAGGGGCCCACCTTCTTCACAAGATTCACCCATTAGTTATGTAGTGTGTTAGTATTGTTTTTATTCATACCTTGTTAAAACTCTGTTTTGTTGAAAATCAATTTTGCTGAAACTCTATTTCCACTTATTGTTACATTGCTTTCATACAATTCATTCCTATGTAATTGTTAATCATTTTGATTGGTAATTCTGTTTGCAGAATGATTTTATGAAAGTGTGATAATCAGAGACAGGTGCTGAAGATTCTTGCTTTGGGGAATATGGTCCTGTTCTCTGTTACAGAATAGTTAGCCTTCAGTACTTGTTAATCATTTTAATTGGTAATTATGTTTGTAGAATGAGTTTATGAAAGTGTGATAATCAGAGACAGGTGATGAAGATTCCTGCTTTGGGGAATATGGTCCTATTCTCTGAATAGTTAATCTTCTTTATAGTGTGCTGAAAGGTTCCTTTTTCCTAGGTTGTTGTTTCTTAATGTAATCCAGGATTCTTCTGATAATTATTTTCCTTTGAATCTTAAATTCTGCAATAGACAGATTGCTTTTGAGATTGAGCATATACAGTGTGTGATTTCTTTTGAAATAAACAGACTTCCCTGGGTTGAAAATTTATGTAACACTTGATTGTTTAATTAATAAGCAATTATAGTGACCAACACTAGTTTACACCTTTTTCGAACCAACTAGACTATCTTCGAAAAAGGTACCCCAATGGAGTCTCCTTTTATGTTTTTTCAAACTCTTTAAACATAAAAAACCACCGAGCTTACCTTATCTGGGCTCGTTAAACTTACATCGAAGGACGTTACCATTGTGTGTTTTGTTAACTGCATTTGCATACCTTATACGCCAGCCTTGTAGCACTTTGCTTCTGCATCTTAACACCCTTGGCCCTTGGAGGATTTTCCCTGAGTATCATTATTCTGAACATCAATCTTTTCCTTGTGCCTTGAGCTTGTATGTTTGTCACACTCATTCCTCCATTGTAACGTAACATTCCTTTATTCTTTTTTCCAAAATTATTGAAAAAGACAAAAAAAATCGAATATACCCCAAAAAGAGGAAGGGAAAAGTATTTTCTTTATTGGCAGCATAATGAGTTGCCCTTGGATAAAGCACATATGTTTGTTTGTTCGTCAAGCTTTGGGATGTAGTACGACCTTAGGAAGCTGCTCTCGCTACTTAGAGTTGTGTCCTCCTCCGTTTGGTTATTCTTCCAAACATATGGAGAGTTTGCGTTGCCTCTTGCTTCATAAACTCATGATTAATGCCATGCTACCTAAGTCTCATCATTTGTTGTGTTGTTGTCCAAGGGAAGTTTCTACCAAGCCTGAGTCAGCCCCTCTGCAATTTGTCTTTTTCCCTCATACCCGACCATCCTGAATGTCCAATCAAGTCCTTGTTCGAAATCAAGGAAGCCTTCAGTCTGATCATCAAGATTATCTAGTCCATGACCGACGAACCATCGAATATCTCTGGGTAGTGAAGTTGTACACTCCTACCTTGAAGTTGTTGCTTGAGCTCTGAATATCTCATCTCCAACCATCAGGCCGTATCAACTTCTAGAAGATGGATACTCTATATGTATATATTTTTGATTTCGAGATGTAGCTCTACTGTGTATTGTTTGTGGCTACACTTTATATAGTTATTTGACATGGATCTACAGTGTATTTGATTGGTAGCCATGATTCTATTTTATCCCGAGCATGGGTATGCCCGCCTCGGTGAGACATTTTTTATTTTGCAGACGATGCCTCCCAGTTCCTGGTCCCTGGGCTCACTTGTTCGGCACATCAGTAAAGATTGGTAATGTATTTCGGCCATCAGATGCTCTTCTGACCTCACACATTAGGGGGCATCTGTTATAACCCTAAATTTCACCACACATGCTTACCTGGCATAAGGCCATCTCATATCCCTTCTTTTCCAAAACACTGCTGAACAACTCTTTAAAAAACCTCTTTTATAAAGGCCAATGCACCCTACTCCATTACTGCACGCATGTACACACTGGCTGACCTAAGATAGCCCGCGTGGACCGACAAAAGCACAAAAAAAGGAAAGTTTCCGACGGAACACAAAAGCTATGGGTGAGTTAACTGAAACACCCGGCCATGCATGACCAAGAGTTCGTCCAAATACCTAGCTCCTTCTAGCCTATAAAAGAAGGGGTAGGGGTCCCATTTGGAGGAGGAAAAATATAGCAAAGAAACTCTGCCCATTTGCGTATTCCCATTGTCCCAACCCTTTAGCCTTCCTTGTGCCAAAGGAGATACAAAGCAAAGTAGTTGGAGGACAGTCGAAGAGGAGCCCAGGATCAGGTTCGCAGAGTGGTGGTCAGTCTCAACTTTTGTAAGTTGACTCATTCAAAGTAATAAAGAAAGTACTTTTCCCGTCCCAATTCATGAGTTATTCATAATTTGCTAAGTACATGTTTGAATTTCTCACTCGTTATTCTATAGGTAGTATGCGTGTGTAGTTGTTCCTTGTCTTGTATGCAGGTCAGCATTGGAAAGGAGAACTGCGAACAAGTAATCAAGTGTGACAAGGGATTGACATCGAACGCCTGGAACGAGGTAGGTTGATCTAGCCATGCATTTACTAAAAATAAATGGGATTTAAGTCTGGGGATGAAGATAGAAATTAGATTTTCTATAGGTCATACCTGCATGCAAAGTCTAACCCTATTTGCTAGTTCGTAAGGAGATTTCCCTCACTACAGTTTCCCAATTCAATTTTTTTCCCCTCTTCTTTCACCAATGACTTTCACTTGGCATCTTATCTTTCTGAGACGCGTGGAGTGCAATTTCAACATATTCCATGTAGCATGGAGTTGTATTGTATTCCTATAGTGTGGAGTTGCAACATATTTCCTGTAGCGTGGAGTTACACCATAGGAGTCATAGCACTTTCATTTGTCATTTGGGTATGATTCGCAACAATGTTATTTGTAACAAGGAGTCACATCATGAGATGCAAAGTAGAGTTGCAACCATCTTTATTCATCCTAATTGAAATTTTACATGATTGAAATGGTTTTGGGTGATGCAGATTTCCTAGAACCAAAGATCCTCGTGCATTAGACACCCTTGGTAAGAAAAACATGAGCTCCCAACTCATGTGGTTATTGATCCAGAGGATGAAGTGTTTCGTGGGAATATTAGTTCTTCTTCAGAAACCCATGATGCATCCTCATACCCTCTTTTTTTCCACTTGACTAAATATTCCAGATATTCTTTGTTGCGATTTTTTCTACCAATCCTTCTGGCCAAAATTTCTTCCACTTCTTCAACTTGCATGACTGGTACTTGTTGTTCCCATCCATCCAAAATAACTTCATCACCACCTTTTTCTCCTTCATGAAACTCATACATATCAATAACATTGAATGTTGGAGATATATTGATCTGAGATCTTTTCATCGAGGTGACTTATTAAAGAATTGTATTAAATGATCATAAAATGAAGTGCACCATAAAGAATGAATAACTCAATAATGAAGAGACATATGCATCATATATGAACAAAAAAAACTTGATAACAGAGTTCGTCCTTGGTGGACTACGTCTCTGGGTCTTGCTCTCAAATGGGTAGGCCTTTTTATTAACTCAACAAAAGAATTTGGAAAAATACATAAGTATACATCATTCTAGAGTTAATTTGCAGAATATTTGCTTAGATCAGAAAATAGACAGCACCACTGGATTCGTGGCATCAAATTACCCAAAAATGGCTGTCTCCATACGTCGATTTGATTCTGGCACTTTCATCCCCTTGAGAAATTCTGTCTAGGTTTCCATGCCCGCAATCTGCATTAATGACAATACTCCTGCATTGAAATCTGTGCCCAGTACAGATTAGTGTGCACACCTTCCTCCTCCGTGCACTGGAAAAGGTCAGTTTTTAAATGAAAAAGTCAGGCAGATTAACCAACATGGTTGTTTGGCTCGTTGTTTGGTGAATATGTATTGAGGGTGAGTTGTTGGGGGAGGTCCGGGGGTTAAGCCCGCGGGCCTCCTCCCTTTGGATTATTGTTTTAACCATAACACATTCTCTGCTAAGTTTAGCGATCCCGCTAGTAGATTGTTTGTTGCTGACTAGATATGATAGAATACAACTAACTTTGGTGGATTGGGGGTTGGTGCCAGCCAACCCCTCTTTTTATTTTTGGATTTCCGGTAGCTGGCCCTCATTGGGCATTTTCCCACTGCCACGTGGCAGCCACCTATTGGCCCACGTCATCCACTTGTACAGTCATCTTGCCACATCACCTACCTATCATGTATCGTACATATACCACGTCTCGTATGACCTTCCACATGGTTGTACGCACTGCCATGTGGCACTTCCTCATTGGTCCACATGTTGACCTGAAAAAGCTGAAAATGAGTGACATGTGGCAACCTCTAGTGTTTCCAAGTCACCATGCTGGCATCATGTTGAATCAAAATGACACATCTCACCCTCTGCATGTGCCACGTACACTATATGGATGTTGACGTCTGTTAAGCCCTAATATTGGCTCATTACCACTTAATTGGGGCAAAGTAGATTAGTAATGTTATTTTATTTATGTCGGCTCTAGGCCATTAGTTGTAATTTATATTAGTAATGTTATTTTATTTATGTCGGCTTTAGGCCATTAAACCTCCTAGTCTCCTATATATACCAAGGAGACATTTTCATTTTGAATCAT
>JASDQU010297313.1:2118-13716 GCA_032191745.1 Picea mariana | reverse complement strand
TTCTCTTTTGGAAAATGGGTATAGGTTCAAACCCACTTGGTGTCAATAGTTGTGTGCTCATTGGGTTGCACCCAAGTTGCTATTTTGATTTAAAAATATGTGTGGGTTGAAGTGTTTCAACATGGGTTGTGGCTAATTTGAGGCCTAGATTTGGTGATTGGTTTGGGTTAATAAAATGTTTCCTACATTCAGTTTTTCAATATTTTTCCTTGATCCTAGATATATTTGTTTTAAAAGGCAATGGGTTTTGAACTTGAACCTTACATTGAGCCTCACGAGCTCAAACCTGGGTCCATTGAATCATATGCAATCATACTCTTTTCATTTGAAACTTAAATATTTTGGCATTTTACATCTTGGATATGAATTAAAGGTTTTGTATGCATATTGACCAGCTCTTCACTTCGATTGGGATTGGTATTTTAAAGGAAAGATTGGGTTTTGTTGTCAATTCGAATCTATTCAAACTAATTCTAAATATGATAGTCTTGAAAACATAGGTTTCAAACCCATAACTACAAGCTACACGATCAAACTCGGGTTTTGTATATTCTAACACAAGATGACATTTCCAATCGAGCTATGACTCTTCCTCGTGTTTTTCCTCAGTATTTTGCGACTTTTGGTTGAAATTTTTTTTTGTCCAACTAATATTTGGTCAAATTATACATGCATGCAATTTTGGTATAATTTGTTTATCAATTATTATTTGACAGCGTGGAGCGGTTGGCAATTTTGATACAAAGTTGAAATTAATTGAAAAATAATGAAATGAGATGTGGTTATGTTTATGAGTCAAGACTCATAGCATATTGAACTCTKTTATTTGAGTATYGTTTTATGGTTCTTCAACTTGGATTAAAGTCTTGGTTTGAACATGGAATAACTCAGGTTGGTGAACTTTAGATTACATGTGCATGTTGGCATTTTCATTGCTAGTATATGTCTCCATTCCTATTCCAATTGAGATTTTGAGTAAATGAAATAAAATGGATTCAACAATAAGTGGATGATGGTTTACCTAAAAGTGGTTATGTTTGTTTATGATTGTGGTTTAGGTAAGCGTGGATATTAAAAGATATTATGCATAYGATTGGTTATGATAGACATGTTATGACTCATATTTTAGATGGAATTAATCGAAGCCATATGATTTAAGGATTATTATATAGATTGATGTTCCCTCATTAATTTCACTTTACATAAGTCAATCTCCTAAAATCCCATTCATTTAAATCATTTTTACATTCATGGCATGTCTATRTAATTAAGATAAAAGGAATATGAAAGAGATATGATTTGAATGTGTAGCCAACATGATTATTTGGAAACAAAATTATATTAAAACATGCACAAATGATTGAAATGGACTCAGAATGATTTCTGGACTGATTGGTTTCATGAAGATATTTGCAAACATGGCTTAAAGTTGAAGTTTGTATAGTCTCATTGTGATTTTATGTACTTATATTGAGAAGTGATGGTCTACATGTATGGATTTCATATATTAAATGTTGTTGGATGGATAATTACAGAGTTGTACTTTTTTCCTTGTTTTCACTTTTCCCTTTCATTTCCCTTTCTTGTGGCATGGTTGTGTTATCTAAGAGCCAAATTAATCATGATGAAAATTTGTATTAGATGTTTAATTTTATTATGTATTATATTTCATGTTCTAATTTGACTATGATGGATATAGATGAGTTTCTTCAGCAGAGATAGCAATAGAGGAGTAAATAGAGGAAGAAGAGGGAAATTTCCTAACACATTTTGGCAACCTAGGGGGCACAAAAAGTTAATATTCTCTATACAGTTTGATGTTGATTCTGATGAATTTTAGTAATTGATTCAAATAGGACATTTGAATCTTGTTGGACAACATGCTTTACCTCAAATTCAAGTCCCTCCAAATGCTATCTTGCAACCTCACCCTGTTATTGTCAATGTTCTTGAATCCATGTGCAACCACATAATGATGGATGGGGTGGTATTCATGTTAATCTCTCCTCTACTGCCAATCAATGGCCCATCGACCCCTCTCCTCCTCCTCCTCCTCTAGTTCATACTCTTTCCACAAATTTATCTATGCCTCCTCCTCTACCACCACCTAAAGATCATAAAACTCCTCTCCATAACTCTCAGATTGACAAAGGCAAGCAACCAATCACCTCTCTCGACATGGCTAAGTCTTCTACCTTTACTCACTTCAAGATGAAATCAAAAAGTAGTGGTAAGAGAAATATAAGTGAGAAGAATTCCCAGTATGAAGACTTCATTAAAGAAAGGGAATAATTATTTAGAAAGAAATTCCTTGAGTTATTTTAATTTTGTCTTAATGGATACGTGACAGTGGCACTTTTCTTTTGGACAGATGGTAGAATTATGATATTTATTTTTGAAACTTTAAAATATCATATTATATTTTGGGAGTTACAAGCGGATTATGTCATGATGTTTTGATGCATGATTATTGTATACTTTATGATGTTGATTATATTTTATTATCTTATGGAGCTGTAGGAAAAAGCTAAAATTATTTTTGAAATAAAGGATGCATGATAGAAGGCGACCCCACCTATTTAGTTATTATATTATATGTCATTTATCCTTATCATAAAAAAATACGTGTCCTATTTATTAACTAAAGTTATTTAATTTTAGTAACTAAAAGTAGTTCAACTACTTGAAGAACTACCTTTTGAAGAATAAAAGGGAGAAAATAAGGACAAGGAAAGGAGGAGAAATTAGAGAGAGATACTTTTGATAAGGTTTGCTCTTGTTTCAAGTGAGATTTATGATATTCATTCTTTCATTTTATGAGTTTCATGAGAGATGAATTCTCTTGTTGACAACAAGATCATTCTAAAGGTGGCAAAGAAGAAAGGACTAAGAAACATATACTTTTGACATGCTTCAAAAGGTCATTCATTTATCTTAGCAGTCTGTTTAGTTTCATTAGAATTCCTGAATTAATTTTCAGTTCTAATTAAGACTATTTTGCAGAGTCAAGACTTGATGAGCTTGTGGCTTGGTTGATCCAATAAATTTCAACCTTGGTCTTTTTCTTTCAAACACCAGTTGTCTTTGTATGATTGTTAAAATTCCATCCTAGAATTCTAAGCTTGATGTTGGTCCATACCCTCGCAAGGGTTTGAAAAGAGGCATTTGGTTGTGACTCAAAAAAATCATCATTAGTAAAACAAAAATTGGTTTATTCTCAATTGAGTCTTGTGGTTACTGGTTTTCAGATTGTATGTATTATTTATTCTGTTCATTTAAATTKTATAAACATTTTTACATTTTTTTTAGAAAAGCATACAACTTGAAAATAGCATAAGGCCCAAGAACATATTTCTTGAGGGATGATTGATAATTTTGAACAGGCTATAAKCCMAGGGTAAATATTCCCTCCTATCTCACTTTATCCTAGTGAGATTMAAAAATGCTTGAGTGAGGACTTTCCATTCCTTGCCTCAACATTTATTTKGCGAACACATTAGGGAGTAATATTTTACTCTCTAGATTTTGTTCTTTCTGTATATTTTGATTTTATTAATGACTTTACCTACCCGAAAACAACCTAACTTAAGTTTTCTTGATTAAAGAAACATTGCATCTTRTCTTTTTTATTTAATTCTTGAAAATTCTCGYACCCAAGAAGAACTTGAGCGTTCTTGGGAAGCTATAGCTAGAGACATTGGAATTCAAGATCAAAGAGAATCCCTTCAAAGGAAAGCTCAAAATAGGCCTCCTCAATAATTTATTGTCTCATGTCCATTAATTCTCATCTTTCAAGGAAGTTAAGAGGTAAATCTCCTAAATTTAATCCGCTCCTTGAAATAGGAAGGAAAAAAGAAATTTTAGAGAATCTACAGCCTAAACTCAAAAGATCTTTTTCATACTCTTCTTTAGAAATAACAAGCATTTCAATCTCCGTTCCTCCCAGGAAATCGATTATGACTTCATCTGGTGGTTCTTGTAATAATAGTAGTTATACCTCTTCACAAGATTCAATATCTTATCTAATACGAACTATGTATAGTCATTACAATCTCGTTGTATCAACTACAAATCCAACCAAGGTCATCAAACAATTCAGTTTATTCAAATTTGAAGAAGATTTAAATGGTATTGCATGGCATGTGTCTTCCCCATTTTATTTGGCTCCAACCAAAACTCCTTTGCCTAAATTCAAGGAC
Organism: Picea mariana; assembly: GCA_032191745.1. Taxonomy (NCBI): domain Eukaryota; kingdom Viridiplantae; phylum Streptophyta; class Pinopsida; order Pinales; family Pinaceae; genus Picea; species Picea mariana. The sequence goes on along the minus strand of JASDQU010297313.1, from coordinate 9,517 downwards.
CATTTGCCTAAGTTCTCTAGGAATGGCACTATATCAATCAGTGAACATCTCATTGACTTTTATAATTCTTATCATAACATTGGGGAAAATGAGAGTGACATGTGTATGTGACTCTTTGTCAATTCATTAGAAGGGAAGTCTGTGTGCAACTTTTTAGAATTACCACCTAAACTTTTCTCAACTTGGGTTGAATTGACATATTGGTTTAAATGTACATATGGACAACCTCAAATTCTGGCAAACTTTCTCATAGAATACAATAATCTTGTTTATAACAAAGGTGAAATTATAAAATCTTTCAATCTATGTTTCACTAAATTGTATAACTGGATCTTAGAAATTATCAGACCTCATAATCAAGTCATTTTCGTGCATAATTATAATACTTTTCCTGTTACTTATCGACATAGGCTTGAATAAAATAATGTTGATGGTCTAGGGTCTACATTACAGACATGCTTGGAATTTGAGGAACAATTGGCTAGAACAAGTCTTCCTACAGAGGACTTTATTAAACAGAATGATATGTCAATTGTGTTGTAGTTGGTACAAGATATGAGAAATTAGATGATTGTTTTTTAAAGAAAAGGGGTAACTTCTATGTCTGCCCCAACTCAAACTTCTACTCAAGCTACTTTTAGGAATCAGCCAAATAATTTTCAACCTAACAATCTTTCTCCAAAGGATATTCTTTCAAGAGCTTGGTGCAATTTTTGTGAAGATAACCATGATGAGAGTACATGTGAGGTAAAAAATAATGCAAGAGAACAAATCTTTGGGGAAAAAATTGATACAACTATCGTTGCCTTAGATTGGGCTCCAAAAGAGGATGTTATGATGGTTGATACAAGAAATAAATCCTATGCAAATAAAGATAATGGTGGTCCTCCCAAGACTACTTTTTACCCAACCTCATCCTCTCAGCAAACAAACCCTCAAGTTACCAAGGGTGCACAAAATCAAGAGGTTTCTACCTCTTCTCCTTCTAATATTCTAAAATATCTAGCTACAATAAAAGAAAATGCATCTTTACTGGATATGGTCACCGTCCTAGAGCAACAAAGGCATCTAAAAGATTTTATGGAAGGTAAAACTTCCACAATTGCTAGTTTATCTGAAGAGCCAAGTGAAGAAGGAATGAAAATAAATCAAATCGGTATATAAACCTATGAGTTATGTTAAAAATMCTCCCTTCTATGTATCTATAAAGATAATGGACAAAATTGCTCATTGTTGCCTAATTGATGGTTGGTCAGATCCTAATGTTATGTCAATTAKTATCATGRAAGAACTTGGTATTTCATGTACAAACGAGAATTCTAAGAGCATTTCATATTATAATAGTCAAMACCAAGTTACAATTGGTGAAATAAAATATGTGACATCAGTTTTGTGTGCTCACCCGAAAATCAAAACCACYTGCAATATTCAAGTGATAGACATGTCAATTAGTAATTATTYTRTCATTTTAGGAAGAGATTGGTAAGCATTGACAGGTGGATACATTTMTTTAGATGGATCACAKATGTCCCTCCCTAAGAATGGAAAGAACATTATTTTCCTYAGGGAAGGACAAATCTCACCTTATATTGAAAGTCTTCCACAACCTCATGTAAATTATATTGAGGAATACATGGGTGAATATTCTATTTTTCTTGAAGAAGTTAGTAACTTTGTTTTACCCTCTTCAAAGCCTGAAGATGGAATGTGGCACRTGCACTTTGATGGTGCCTTTTCAAGTGAGGCTAATGGTGCATGTATAATATTGTATTCTCTTGTAGGAAATATTCATATTTGTTCTTACATATTAGGCATACACTAACAATGTTACATAGTTTGAAGCCTCAATCCTTGGTATTGAAAATGCTTTCAATCTTGGTTGTTATCATCTAATTGTTTTTGGGGATTCTGAACTGATTGTAAATTTAGTTAGAAGAATCTATACCGCCTCAAACAAGTTGCTTAAAAGATATACACGGGAAATATGGTATCTAATCTCAAATTTGTTGTCTTTCAACATCACACATATCAGGGGAGACCTTAATTCAATGGATAATAGGCTTGTTTTTTTTGCAGCCAGTCCTACGAGGCAATTACTTCCTTGGAGGCTTGATTGTACATTCATGTCTTTATATCATCCACATTTTTGGAATAATGTAGAATCGTAGAAAGTTTTTCTTGATGACGAAAGTATGTGTGCTTTCTTGTAGAATGAGCCTATTAAACGAAAGGGAATTATATCTTTGGAAGATAATAATTTTCCTAAAGGACTTACTCCTCTAGAGATCTCATTCTCATCTAGCAATGTTGGAAACAAGCAAGACAAAGAAGAGGAGGAGTCAAAAAGAAAAACCGGTGATATCGTTTCGCTGAATATTGGGACTCAAGATAATCCAAATACTTTGAAAATTGGAGCCCAGTGTTCAGAAGAGGAAAAACAGAAATTCATGGAGTTGTTCCATGAATTTAAAGATGTCTTTGCTTGGTCATATGAGGATCTTAGTGTTTTTTATCCTAATGTTATTCAACATGCTATTCCTATTAAGGAAGAAGCGAAACCAATCAAGCAAAGTCAATGACCTATCAATCATGCCTTGGAAGCTACCATTAGAAAGGAAGTTGAAAATTTGATCAATGCTCACATTATTTTTCCTATGAAATATTATGAGTGGGTATTTAATCTTGTCCCAGTGCGAAAAAAATGGTGATATCAGATTATGTGTTGATTTTTGTGATTTAGATAGGGTAAGTGTGAAAGATAATTTTCCTCTTCCAAATATGGAATTAATTTTGTAGCAAGTGGAAGGGTCACAGATGATGTCCCTTCTTGATGGTTTTTCAGGTTATAATCATATCAAAGTCAAGAGGGATGATAAATACAAAACCACATTCACTACTCATTGGGGCACCTTTGCATATGAAAGAATGCCTTTTGGACTAATAAATGCAGGTGCTACTTTTCAGAGTGCTATGAAAATATCCTTTGACAATCTTATCAGTAAGATCATTCAAGTCTATCTTGATTATTTAACTGTCTATTCCAAAAACTAACAAGATCGTTTTGATCATCTTAGAAAAGTTTTTGTATGTTGTAGAAAATTTGGAATGTCCTTGAATACCATGAAATCTATTTTTGGTGACACACAAGGTAAACATCTTGGTCATATTGTTTTTTATTCAGGAATTCGTATTGATACCAAGAGGGTTATCTCAATCAAAAATTTTCAAGCCCCTTCTTCTGAAAAAGAAATTCAATGTTTTATGGGAAAAATCAATTTTGTTAGAAGATTTATCCTCAATTTTACAAGAATGGTTAACCCAATTCACAATGTGCTCAAGAAATATCAGTCATTCTCATGGAATGATGATACCAAGAGAGATTTCATAGAAATCATGAGAGCAATCAGTTCTGCCCCACTTTTGGTGAAACCAAATTTTGAAAAAGATTCAATTATTTATACTAATGCTACTGAAGAAGCGATATATGCTAGCCTTATTCAAAAATATGATCTAAACAATGACCAACCAATAGCTTGCATGAKCCAAAGCTTGTCAAATGATGAATTTAAATATAATTTGATTGAAAAACATACTTATGCTCTTGTAAAAGCKATTGAAAAACTTCRCYATCATATCTTAGGCAAGCACATGCAGGTAAAAGTCCCTTTGCGTGATGTTAAATTTTGTCTTTCTTTGATGCATCTTTCAAGAAAACTTACACATTGTCTTGCTAAGATACAAGAACATGATTTCACTATTACAAATTCTAACACAATTAAGGGATGAGATCTAGCCTTGCACCTRGCTCAACATTCTGAACTAGGTGCKTTTTCTGAAAATGATGARGATGCTTTGTCTGCACTTTTTCWTGTTAGACATGAAAATCTTGATTTAGCATAACATSTTTKGTACAAGGACATAATTTATTATTTTCAATTTCAAAAATGTTCTAATAATATTGAATACCATCAACGCARGAGGGTTCRTATTGAAGCTTCCAAATATCTAATCTTGGGTACTTCTCATTTCTGCAGAATTGCTGGCAGATTGTTGTTACATTGTGTAAACTAAACAACTGCCCAAAATATCTTWAAAMAAATACATGGGTCATATGATTYGGGTATTCACATTGGTGGTCATTTTGCTACAAAGTCCAATGCGCAAAAAATCTTGAGAAATGGTTATTATTGGCCTTCAATATTTAAAGACTCTTATAAATTTGCACAAGCTTGTGATGAATGTCAAAAGTTTGTTGGCAAAGAAAATTTCTCTACCATGTCTTTAAAATGTGTTTTTCCTTATTTCCCTTTTTCTAAATGGGGATTATATTTCATTGGTCATATTAATCCTTTGTCTTCTATTGGGCATATTTTTATCCTAACAACAACAGATTAATTCACTAAGTTGATTGAAGTTGTACCACTCAAGCATGCATAGGATAAACAAGTAATCTCATTCTTGGAATCTAATATGTTCTCTCGTTTTGGTCTTCCGATAGAAATCATTTTTTATAATGGGTCAGCTTTCATATCTACAAAATTTACCCAATTTATTAATAAATTCAGGGTGAAGTATTTTACTACTTTTGCTTACTATCTGTAAGGGAATGGAAAAGTTGAGTCCACAAATAAAAATCTGGTCAATATTCTAAAGAATATTATAAATGATAAACCCTTCTAGTGGCACACATTACTCACTTATGCCTTATGGGAAGATCAAACCACCACCAAAAATAGTACTGGACATACCCCTTTCCAACTGTTATATGGTCAAGAAGCTATAATGTCTGTGGAACTTGAGTTAACCTCTCTTAGATTAGCATTGCGGGTTGAAGAGTTGAACTCTACAGACATCCCTCAGAGGATTAATGCCCTGCTGGCTCTTGAAGAACAAAGGAGCTTTTCTCTTGAAAATATTAAGAAGAGGCGGCAATTTGTCAAAAAGTGCAATACCCCTAGGTCAAACCCCAATTGTAAATGTACATCTACTTTATAGGATGTTGAGCAAAGATATTTGGGACAAATTTCCATTGTATATATGTTTTGAGGCCAGAGTGTATATGTGATTATTAGGTTGGAGAGCCTAGATACTAGATACCAACAAGCCTATCATTGTAATATTAATCACACTCGAATTGATTAATAAAATACATCATTGTTGCAAACCAATCAGACAAAAAGAGTATGGGGGGCTAGAACTCCACGAGAGAGAGAAAGGGGGCTAAGAGTCTAGGAAGAGGGGCTAAGCCAAGGGAATATTATATTTCCTAAAGTCTAAGTTATGGGACATATTGTTATCCTAAGTTCCTAAAGGTGGGAAACGTATCACCAAGTGGAGCCTAATGTAGTTCCCAACATGACAAGTGTCAAGTTGGGAACATACATAAAGTGAGAACTCAGTATATTTCTCCATTCATTCCAATCATTTTCCCATCATTCTCACTATTATTCTTTCCATTCACACGATCCTGACATCCATCGTTGGTACATGTACTTGGAAATATTTTGCAGTTGAATGTGCCCAGTAATTCCTTGGCAGTTTGGGTAGAATAAGTAGGTTGTCAATCCTATAAGCATTCTCTATGGGTGAGAGAACTATTGGGAATCATTTTCTTTGTGTGTGTTAGCTAGTGGGTGAACCAATTGTTAGTGCAGCCTTGTATTCCAGGTGCTACAAGGCTCTGAGACTTCCTATCCGATCTTTTGTTGAAGCCTTGGAAGGGAAGCCAACCAGCCAAGGGACTATTGAGTAGATAAGGGGTACGTTTCCTAGGGTGGGAAAAACTATGGGGAATGAGAGGCTATGAGTTGGGAACTATTGTTGGAATTGGCACCTTGGACTGTGTTTATTTTATGTTGTATGTTAGACCTTAGTCTAGCTTAGGAAACCTTTTCCCTGGTGTATTTTTAGCCTTAGCTCAAGGGTGACTTGTTGCTGAGAGTTTATGAGCAACAAAGTCTATGGTTGGGAGGAACATCTGAGGTCTGCAGCCAGTCAGTGATTTACAAAAGATAAGTGTCTTATATGTGTTTGTTATAATTGTTGTGTAAATATTTGTGTTATTTCTATTATGGGTTTTTCATGTTATAATTATGCTTGAAGTTTATATGTTGTTAGGAATGCACGTGTGTTCATATGCAGAGCATAATAATTAATTAAATGGTATCGCCAGGGGAATTTTTTTGTGGGCATGGCCTAGCTTGGGGCAGGGGATGCTACAAAAAGTATTTTGACAAAAGAGAAAAATTGACTACTTTTACAGCTAATGAGAAGGCTTTACTTTGGGATTCTACTCATGCTGACAAAGGTAAGCATACAAAGTTTCATAAGCTTTGGTTGGGTCCTTATATAATTTCTTATGTTAATGGTAATAATTCTTATTTGTTAAAAGACACAAGTGGGTGATTGTTTTTGTATACAACTAATGGTTCGCATTTGAAACATTATGTCGAACTTGGCTGGTTTCTTACACTATCAGTGTTTCCTGTATATAATTTTGATTTTCTGTTATTGAGTTTTATTTTCTGTTTTGATTTTGATTTTGATTTCTCAGTCATAACCGGATCAATCAAATTTGTTTGTCTTATCATTTAATTGCAAAGTTTGATTTAGTTTGTCTAAGAAAATTCAAATATCAAGGTTAAATGAATGATTTTCTTTCCGCAACACTACTTATGTATTTTTTGTTGTACCTATCAAATTGTCTTTCTAAAAGACTTGATGATTATAGATTATTCCATCTTCTTCTTTCCCATGCTACCCTTCATGAGTGATTCTTTCAAGAGAATATCAAAAAAATTTTACAAACTTGTTTTTATTGAATTTTACGAGCAGAAGAAATCACCAACAAACTTGATTTCTAGTTTCAAAGAAAAAACCAGAAATTTTTGAGTTCTAGCCTACTATAAGCAGACTTCCTTGTGGAGTCACCATATGTTAACTCAAAAATTGATCACCTATTAAACAAATTGCAAAGAGATGCAAAGCCTATTATTATTATTACCACTATATAGCTAATAGGTGGGGTCCCCAAGGAGAAAATGTAAAGTGATGGTCTTTAAGCTTTTTCTGAGCATAAGCTGTTTAAAATCATGCATCATTCAACAATGGTATATCCCGATAAAGATTTGATGTTTCTCTCATGCAAATTCTTGATGATTGACTTGCATGGAAACAAAAAAAAGCACATGGCAGTTTTGATGATCACCGGAAAAGTTTGATACATGTTCAAAGCATCAAATTATAATTTTGAAAATGTGTGCAAGTGATCACCTCATATTGAAAATATGTAGACCTGGTTATGAAACTCTACAAAAATTGAATGGCACTAAATATTGATTATTATCATATACCATATTATACAAACATATCAAATTTGAATTTCATAGATTGTATTTTT
>JASDQU010297309.1:0-11305 GCA_032191745.1 Picea mariana | reverse complement strand
CACCCTTTCGTTCTGACCATTGGTTTGAGGATGGTAGGCCCAGTTGTGTCTCTAAACCTGTAAACAAGCTTCACTGGAAATTTGAGGTGAACTTGGTATCTCTGTCTGAAATTATGGTTTTAGGAAAATCATGCAAATTGAATACCTCTTTCATGAAAGCATTTGCAACACCTATGGATTTAAAGGTAGATTTTATGGGAATTAAATGGGCTATATTTCTCAACTTATCCACTACAGTCGTGATTACATCATGTTGTTTGACTATCTTTGGCCAACCCATGATAAAATCCATGGAAAGCACTTCCCATTTCCAGTATGGTATCTATATGGGTTGCAATAGTCTCACAGGGTGTTGATGCTCGACCTTCACCTGTTGACACTCTAAACACTTCGAGATATAAAGAGAAATTTCTTTCTTCATCTCAGGCCAATAATACAATTGCTAACTGTTGTGACCATTTTTTGGTAACCGGGATGACTGACATATGGCCTCCTATGGAACTCATCCATAATCAATTACCTCAAGTATACTAAATTAGGCACATATAGACTCTTATTTTACATCAACATGTTATCATCCCTTAGTTGAGATCCTTCATACCTCTTTTCCTTAGGTTCTTGCTACAGATTTTCCTTCACTATATTGAAGAACTCATATTTTGACAAGAGGGTCTTAATCCTTTGTTGAATGTTGGAATCTCCTACACTTACCGCTTCTAAGTTTATTTTCTGAACGCTTTGGTTAAGTGCTTCAACTACTTTGTTCTTTTTTCCTTTTATATGCTTAATTTTGAAGTCAAACTTACTGATCAATGCCATCCACCTATCTTGTCTAGCATTCAACCTTGGTTGGTTAAACAAATACTTCATACAACAATGGTCAATCATGAGGATAAATCTCCTCCTGAGTAGGTAATGTCTCCACATCTTCAACGCATGTACAATTGCGACAAGTTCTAGGTTGTGGGTAGCATACTTCTACTCATGTTCATTCAACTTCTGTGATTCATAAAAAGCACTTGTCATTCTCGCATGAAAACTCCATTGAGTCCCTCCTTGCAAGAATCTGTGCAAACCAAGAAGTATTGTTTTGGGTACACAATCCTTAAAACAAGGGTGTTGGTCAATAGTTCTTTCAATTGTGGGAAACTGTCTTTGCACTCTAGTGACCACACAAATATCTCTCCCTTCCTTTGTAGTGACATAATAGGATTTCCAATCTTGGAAAATCCTTTGATAAATCTCTTGTAATATCCACCCAATCCCATGAAGGATCTCACTTTTGTCACATTTCTAGGGCCAATCCATGATTTCTTTGATGTTTGCAGGGTCTACTGCAACTCCTTCGGCTGAGATTACATCACCTAGATACTGGATTTCCTTCTTAAAGAAACCACACTTGCTAGATTTTTCATATAGTTGGTGCTCTCTTAACACCTATAACACCATCCTGAGATGTTCTTCATGCTCCTCTTGATTCTTGGAATACACCAAAATGTCATCCACAAACACTAATAAAAACTTGTCTAAATACTTGTTGAACACACTATTCATAAAACACATGAATGTTGTTGGTGCATTTGTAAGTCCAAACGACACCACAACAAACTCATATTACCCATAGCTTGTCCTAAAGGCTGTCTTGTGGATGTCTTCATCTTTAATCCCGACTTGATGATATCCTGATCTCAAATCTATTTTTGATAAAACCATAGCTCCTTTGAGATGGTCAAATAGATCATCTATTCTAGGCAAATGATACTTGTTCTTGATGGTCATCTTGTTTAGTCGCCAATAATCGATGCATAATGTTAAGGTGCCATCCTTTTTCATTACAAATAGGGTTGGTTCTCCCCATGGGGACACACTCGATCTGATGTAACCTTTGTCCATCATTTCTTTGAATTGCATCTTCAGTTCCCCAACTCTGGCACACTCATCCTGTAAGGCACTCTCAATGCTGACACTACTCTCGACAAAAGATCAATTGAAAAGACAAGGTATCTTTTTGGAGGTAATCCATGCACCTCCTTAGGAAACACATCCATGAACTCCCATAACACTAGATGGTCTTCAACCTTCAGCTCACCACTTTTTGTTGAATTTAGTATTTGTATAGCATACATGGGACACCCTCTTCTGCTAAACTTCTTGAGTTGTAACACTAATATTTGTCTCACAGAGACTAGATGTTGAATACCTTGGAAAATTCTCGTATTGCCTTACATTTAGAAATTCATTTGTTCATAAGTTGTTGTGTTATGATATATACATAGAGACTAGTCACTTTCCTAACTCTTGTTGTATTTGATTGTTTTCCTTTGTTTTTTCTCCAAATGAATGATTATTTAAGAACTTTTTTATTATAATTTGAGCATGAATGACTATCTCTTGGTGCATGGATTTACAACCACGTATTTGTTTTAATTTAGATTAATCATTCTTTCTTTTTCTATAGAAGCCATTACAATAATATACTCCTTATGAGCTCAACATGTCACTTGGATGAAGTGAAGCCGGATGGGAAGGATGACAATCATTCCTCCCAACCATCCAAGATAAACCCAATTGACATGAAAATTTTTAGTTATAAATTTTGGAACTAATTTTTTTTCCAAAATATATATTTATCATTAATATTTTTTTATTCAAAATTTTGTTTATTTTTCCTATAAAATACACTTAAATTGATATTTTCACTCAATTTTATAAAAATACCTCATAATATGATTAGTTTATTAAATATTTACTTACATTACCTATATATGATTTTATTAATATTCACCTAAAATATTAGGTACATATATAATATTTCATTCTTCAAAAATTAAGACTGAAGCAGTTCTCTTCTTCGTTCTTAACTATCCAAATATACTAAAACACACAATTTAATATTGAACAATATACTAAAAATCATAATTTAATATTGTTTTCAAAAATTCGTTATTCATGTATGCATTTTAGGTAAAAATATCATTGATCACAAATATTTTGGGTGAATGTGTATGTATTGATTAAAATAAAGAGTTATAATGCTAAAATAATTTTTATTTTGTTTTTCTTTCTATTATTTGAGGATAAAAAATAAGATAAGTGTTCTCTTTATCTATAGATTTATAATTTATTGACGCATTTATTGCGATGTGTATATAGGTTAGATTATAGTATGTGTGTGATTAAGTTAAATTTGGTCACAAGCATTTAGTTGTCATGGCTTTATGTTAAATGTTGTTTGTTAAATTTAGTTACATTTTGCATAGGCATGCATTTATTGTATTCTAGGTTTTTATGGTAGAATTATTTTGTTATGGAGATATGGGTTCTAAAGACCCAAATTCTAAGAACCTATTTATTACCTTTTTCATCCCATGATAAAAAGTTGTGGACAAAGACACCACAACAAATGTAAGGAAGTCAATTTGATACCTCGTTTCTATTTGAAAAACAACTACGTTAAATACATGTTAAATACATATGCTATAAGAAAAATAACTTTATATCCTAGTTTTGTTCACAAACTATTAGAATAGAATTTTTGTGGATTTGCATCATTTTATGGTTACAATAACTTATATGAAATCGACGTAAAGTTTATTTGGTAGAAATCAATTTTATTTTAATCAACTTAGGAAAATTAACCAACAAGATGGAAAAATTAACCAACAAGATGGACAAATTGATGAATGATACTTGAAAAGAAAAATTGACTACTTGTAAAACTCACAATAATAAAGTCGATGAAAATTTTACTCAAAGACACTGGAATGGGGTAATAGGGATAGACATTCACAAGGATGACGTGTGTCTAACTATGAAAGTGACATTTTCTTAGTGTGAGGACTATGAAGGGATGATAGAGAGGGTAGGGGATGATGGGAGCGATAATGACTTGTGCACCAAACTAGAGTCTAACCTCCTATGATGGGTTCATTTTGGTACTTGTAGCATGATGATTTTATTAAGAGAATTAATGCAAGAAGAAAAGAGGAACATGGTAACAATTGCATATTTTATGGCTCTAGTTTTAAGATTTACAATGATCTTTAAATTATATATGTGGTAGATATTAATATTAAGAATTATATTTCTTAATATAATTCTTAATATTAATATCTACCACATATATAATTTATATATTTCTTAATGATCTTATATCTCTTCTCATAAATTTGTTTTTATATATGTGGTAGATATTAATATTAAGAATTATATTTCTCTTCTCATAAATTTGTTAGTGGGTAGCAATTTTCTACTGCATCACGTTCTAGTAATTCAAAGGGGCTCTATGAATTGTGACTTGGTCTCACATCCTATGGGTATCGAGTCCACCCCCCTTGAAGTCATTTGACCATACATAACAAGTTAAGATAACATATAAAAGGCATAACGAACATGGGGAAATCAATCATAGTAGGTGTAGAGGTTGACTAGGGAAATGTAGAGTTGGGATGTTGACAAAGGAAACAACAATAGCCTATGATAACATATTTGAGGAGGATATTAAAAGGGAAGTGAAGGAAATTAAGGATAGAAAGAGAAAACAAAGAAGCATGACCCACACTTTTCAAGATGTTAAGAAAAAATTGGAATGAATTTCAAACATTGGATTTTCGACAATTAGGGATACTAAACTCTTGAACATGGTGGAAATCTAGAAACATATGAAAACTCATAGCCATGACATTGGAAATAGAAGATATTCAATGAAATGAAATCCTAATAAACTAAACCAATTGAAAGGGAACTAAACCATATTAATAAATGAAGTCCTAATAAATTAAACCAATTAAAAGAGAATTAAACCATATTAATAAGAAATATAGCAATCTTATCCATAAAATTTAGGGGTCTAAGAATAGAAGTAAAAAATAAAAATAGAAAGAACAATCCAGAAACATAAAGAAGAGGAGCTTGGCCATGTAGAGAAAATGCATTCTAAAGAAGTTGCCACGATCAATCCACAATAAGACTTACCTCCAATATTTATCAATATTGACTTAGACACAAGAAGACTTACCTCCAATCTTTATCAATATTGACTTAGACTTTGATGATTAGCTATGATATTTTCAAATATATGTTGTTTCATAGGTTTTATCTTTTGATAAAGTTGTGCTAAGTTTAATAAGTTTAACATGTTTATGTGATACACTAAATACAACTAGATAAACGATAAAATACCATAGCGCACGCAAATAAGTGAGAAGGGCATACATGATCAGTTGTTTTAATTTAATTAGATGTCATTGCCCCAACCTTATCTTGATAAATTATGGATTATCAGGTGTGTCAATGAATCACATATTTATATTTTCAAATTTATTTCAGCACCATGTCATTCAATGATTTCACAAGAATCACATATAAGATATTAAAATATACTTCTGTATTTTCACAAAACAATGAATCTTTCATTCTATGTTCGTTGGGATAACAACTTTATAGGTTTAGGATCATTGGGCAGCTTGTTATATACATTGTGGCAGTAATTGTGTGGGAGTCTCTCAATGAATCTTTATATTAAGTCTATTATGGAGGGAGCCCACTTTTCGTAGATCTTTATATTAAGTCTATTATATTGTTGGGAATAGGTTCAACCAGTTTCTCAAGATTTTGAGTAAATATTACATACTATGATTGTGCAAATATTCTCGGTTTTACAAGCCATTGGAGATGATGAGTTGCATACATTGATAATACCATGTCATCAGTAATTCTGTCAGATTCAAAGAGATCACAAATTTCTCTTAGTGGAATATCTTTAGTTGTGCATTCTATATTTAAGTACGTTGGGTCCACTGCGCTTTTGTTGATGTCGAAGTATCTCCACCAATATGATAGCCAAACATGATATAATCCCCTCATACTAGTATATACACTTCTAAATTTCAATAATATGAAATAAGTCTTATTCCTATTCTCTTTCTTGAGAAAATTCCACCATGCCTTTTTGTATTCACTGTAATTTATGTATGTTCTGAAGAACTTTTGTGTGGGATCTTGATCTGGCCAACGAGCATAGGAGAAGGGCCTATCAAGTGAAAAATATTGATGACATAATCCTGTATTATTATTAGACTGTAGCCAAATCAAGTTTATATCTTTGAAGGTGTAGCATAAAGCTGAAGTAGCATCATCTGCAGCTCTGATCGATCTGACATAAAGCATGTCTAGAATTTTCGAGTATAAAATGAGATTCTTCTGAGTTCTGGAACATAATTTGGTAGGAGATCAATTGGCTACAAATTCATATCGAGAACTTCAGTTCTTCTGAGTTGTCACGTAGGTTTCCATAATTGGGCATGTATTTCCTAATCTTCATTGTCTGGGATATTCCTTATTTTTTTGCCTTCATTTTTCCATTCAGTAACAATGACCAGACAATGTCTTTATGCATTTGATCTTTCTTATATTGTAACCATGTTTGCTTGTCCTCGCTCGCTTTTTCCCTCGCTCACTTGCACATGCTCGCTTGTTTTCACACTCGCTTGGAGGTTTTCTCTACTAAGAAAATCAGGGATAGAATTTTCAGAGCCTCTGATGTGTTCAATATCAAAATCAAAATTTGCAAATAGAGCTTGCCATCTTGCAAATTCTGCTTCACTTGCTTTAGTTATTTTCTTATGTAACACCTTGTTCATTGCAACAACATTATTTATGAGCATAATTTTTTTATTGATGAGATAGATTTCAAACTTATTGATTTCATTGAGAGCCTCCTTTATTTCTTTGTGAATTGTTTCATAGTTATTTTCATTGTCAAGCCAGGTCCCTAAAGAAAAATTTATTCTCTCCTCATGTGGCTTTGATCTCCTTACCTTAACTTGTTTAAGAAGTTCTCCCCATCATTGTCACTGGAATTAGACTCAACAATTTTAAAGAGTTCACCATTTGCAACATGCAGTATTGCCAAGTGCCTGACTTTAGATCTTATTTTTCTCACAAGCTCAGTGTGTGCTTCTGTCCAAGGCATAGGATCCTTTTTGAGTCTGTCATTCAAAAAAATTCTATCTTTAGCACAATCTTTATAAAAATAACTGACATAGTTCAAGCTTCCTAGAAAGCACTGGAGTTGGGTCTTATCAGTTATTTTGTTTGGAATTTTTTTTGTAAATGCCACTGCATGAGTCTGAAGAGAAATTTGGCCATTTGAAATTGTGTAACCTAGAAATTTGAAGAGGTTTTAAAGAGCTCCATTTTATTTTTAGAAAGAAATATACTAGACTACTTGATGACCATTACAAACATCTCCAAATTCTTGAAATGTTGGTCTATGGAATCTGAGAAGACTAATATATCATCTATGCAGACAATTAGCTAGTCAAACTATGCATTTAAAGTGCCATCCATAATTTGGTAGGAGAAGAATTGGCTGCAAATTCATATCGAGAATGTCAATTCTTCTGAGTTGCTATGTAGGTTTCCATAATTGGGCATATACTTCCCAATCTTCATTGTCTGGGATATTCCTTATTTTTTCACCTCCATTTTTCCCTTCAGTAACAATGACCAAACAATTTATTTTTGCATTTGATCTTTCTTGTTTTGTAACCACGTTCGCTTGTTCCCTCGCTTTCTTGCAGACGCTCGCTTGAAGGTTTTCTCTACTAAGAAAATCAGGGATAGAATTTTCAGAACCTTTGATGTGTTCAATATCAAAATAAAATTTTTCAAATAGAGATTTCCATCTTGCAAATTTTGCTTCACTTGCTTTAGTGATTTTCTTATGTAACACCTTGTTCATTGTAACAACATCAATTATGAGCATAATTTTTTTTATTGATGAGATAGATTTTGAACTTATTGATTGCATTGAGAGCCACATTTATTTCTTTGTCAATTGTTGCATAGTTCTTTTCGTTTTCAAGCCAGGTCCTTGAAGAAAATTGTATGATCTCTTCATGTGGCTTTGATCTCCCTACATTAACTTGCTTAATAACTACTCCCCATCCTTGGTCACTGGCATCAGAATCGACAATTTTAAAGAGTTCATCACTTGAAACATGCAGTATTGGAAAGTGCCTGAATTTAGATTTTATTTTTCTCATAGCCTCGGTGTGTGCTTTTGTCCAAGGCATAGGATCCTTTTTGAGCTTGTCATTTATAATTTTTCTATCTTTAGCACAATGTTTATAAAAATGACTGACATAGTTCAAGCTTCCTAGAAAGCACTAGAGTTGGGTATTATCAGTTATTTTGTCTGAAAATTTTTCTGCGAATTCCATTGCATGAGTCTGAAGAGGAATTTGGCCATTTGAAATTATGTGACCTAGAAATTTGACAGAGGTTTTAAAGGCTCCATTTTCTTTTTAGAAAGAAATAGACCAGACTGCTTAATGACCTTTAAAAACATCTCCAAATGCATGAAATGTTGGTCTATGGAATCCAAGAAGACTAATATATCATATATGTAGACAATTTGCCATTTAAAATATGCCTTTAAAGTGTCATCCAAAACCCTTTGAAATTTTGTCGGAGCATTCTTAAGACTGAAGGGCATAACATTCCATTCATACTGACCCACAGGTACACTAAATGCAGTTTTGAATTTGTCTTCCTCCTTTATAGCCACTTGCCAAAATCCAGATTTTAAATCAAACTTTGAGAATATCTTTTCATTTGGTATTCTATTGACCAGACTAGATTTGTGGGGTATAGGATAAGTATCATCAGCTACGACTAAATTTAAAGGAGTATAGCTTACTACCAATCTTGGGACTCCTCCAATATGCTCATAATGTTTATTAACATAGAATCCATAGCAATTCCATGGGCTAATGGATTCTTTGATCAATCCTTTTTTGAATAATCCTTGGATTTCTTGAGAACACAGTTTCTGATATTTAGCATTCATAGGTATTTCTCTTCTTTTACAAGGTTTTCCCTCATAGCTATATTTGTATGGTAATTCAACAAAATGAGTTTTTCTTTCCCAAAATGCAGTTGGGATTTCTAAGCATACATGATCTTCAAATCTTTTTTGCAGTTGATTAATCTTGTCTTGATTTTTTAGCTTCGAGCTATTGATCAATCCTCTGGTTGCTCTTTATTTGTTGGAGTTCTTGAATCTTTTTCTCTTTCTTTATAAGAGTATGAAACATTTGGACCATTTAGACAACTTAGGGACTGATACAAATGGGAGTACAATTTATCTCCTTGCTATTGTAATAAAATATCTAGATTTTCCATTTGGCATTTTTTTAGAACCATGTGGTTCAACAGTGGCCAAAAATGGAGTACCTAATAGACAAGGTACTAAAATTTCTGCAAGTGAAAACTTCAGATTCAAGCAGTAAGGTCCAAAACATAACTTGACCCTTTCAACTTCATATTCCATCTTTAGGGTTTGATTACCTATGCCAATGACTGCATTGTTATTTTTTAACCAATAACAAGAAGGAATATAATCGTTATTCAGGATGTTAAAATCAAATCCTGAATCGATCAATTCTTTCAATTTAAAGATTTGACCTTGAATAGTCATCTTAATCATCACATGATATTGCTGACGCTGGATGGCCATTATTCTCATAGAATTCAAACCTTCTATAGAATTTGTTTCAAATGTACTAATGTTGGTATTTGCATTTTGAGGAATTTCTTCTAGGGAAGGAATGAATTGCAAGGCTTGGATTTTTTTAACCCTCTTATTTCTTGTCTATCCCATGAATCAACTTTGTATCCATCCTCAATTTCTGATTCTTTTTCAATCTTTTCTAATCTTTTCTTAATTTCTGCAACTTCCTTCTTAAGATTATTTATTTATTTTCCCAAATCATTTATAGTCAAAGGTCTCATCTTATCATTCTGTTTTTGTCTAATAAATGACTTGGTATTCCTTTCAAAGGAAGAATCTATGAACATTGGCTTCTTACCTAAGTTTGTGGCTATTGTTGGTTGTTGAAATTTTACCATGCTTTTTAGAAATGAATCTAAGAGTCTAACCTTCATTTCTCCTTCTTGCAACAATTTGTTTTGTGCCAGCATATGGGCATCTCCATCAGATTAATTTTGAGCCAAACATATTTCAGGTTCCAGTTCATCTTCATCTTCTTCCTCATCTTGTGTTTATTCATAACTTGAAGACTCTGTCTGGAAAATACACAACTTTGGATCTTTACAATTGCAATCATTTGCTATAAGTAACATTTCTTCATTAGAGGATTCACTAGAGCAATATTCAAATTCATAAGTGTTAGTACACTGGCAACATCCTTTTTGAAGCATATAAACTTCTTCTCTCTTAGGAAAATGATGATGTGGGCATTGATTTGTATCATGGTGAATTGAGACACATCTGTTGCAGCGAATTGAGATTATTTACCTAGAAGACTCAACCTTTTGTCTTGCCTTTTGTTGTGAGATCTTACCTTTATTATTATTAGATTGTTCACCTTGTGGACATCTATTATCCAGGTGTCCTGGTTTTCCACATAACCAACAAGCTAGGTTGGCCTTACTTTGTTGTTTGGAAGATTGCAATTTGATGTCTTTTGGGGATTAATAACGAGATGTTGTGTATTTATTATAATGACCTATTTTCCTCTTATCCTTTTGGTAAGACTTGGAATTCCGCTTATTATATTTTTGGAATATTTGTCTCATGGATTTCTTTGCCCTTTTCTTTCTTCTAAGTGGGTCATCTAGGGTCATACCATATTTTCTGTAGATAGATCTACTATCTGGTAATTTTGATATCTTTTGTATTGACTTTGTAACCTTCATGTTAGCACACAATCCTATTAGGGAAGAGGTAATGATTGTGTAAATTTCTCCCCAAGTAGAAAGCTCATAAGGCTGAACAAAAGATTTGTGTACTTTTAAATATTCAAGAAATTTGTTGGGGAGAGAGGAAAGATATACTTGCTTCCAGAGAAGGTTTTTTCTATCTTTTACTTCGTATATCCTTTGGGTCCATTCTCTGTTAAAATAATCATAATTGGGCATTCTCTTACATTTCATTCCCATTAGAATTCTGGCATGTTTATAAGAGAGTTATTGCTATATTCCACACCAATGTTCAAGAATGAATGTAGTTAATGCACCTATCATATTATTTTCTTGGCCATCTTCTTTGAATACTTTATCCCCATTTTCATATTTAACTTGTTCCTTTTTCCATTTTCTCAACTAGGGCAGGTGAAGACTCTATTTCCCACAATTTATCCAAAGTTACTGTAAAAAATTGTATAATAGACTTAAATTATTCTATTTCATTTTTCCCTTTCAAGAACATGACTCTGTAGGAAACATACATTATGTCTATAAATTGACCGATTTGGCCTGTCATCATACTATCTATGTT
>JASDQU010297305.1:0-14076 GCA_032191745.1 Picea mariana | reverse complement strand
TATATGTGGCTTAAAGACGTCGGAATACGTCTCTACCCTGAAAAAAGTTTAACCCACACTTTATGCCGAGGAAAGTGCTCTGATACCACTTGTAATATACCACATATAAAAGGTATGCAGAACAGAAATAAAATGCTAGTAATGGCAGAATAACAACAATATAACCAGAACATTCACCACAATAACACTGAAATGATACAAGAATAACATCAGAAATAGCACTTTGAATCTGAAAGCAATGTTCACGGGCCTCTTTGAGGGGGAAACATCCAGTTGAGCAAAGCCCTATTACAATAATATCCAAGCTAGGGTTCTCATACCCACGACTCCTATTTATACTAAAAAGAAGCATCTAGAGGAAGATCCTTCTAGAAGAGGAAGCTTCTATTAGGCCTTCTTACATCTTCCTTATTCTATTTTATTGAAAGGCCTTATTAATATTGACCTTTATTACATTCAAATATATTGTTCTACCTATGTGCGGGTTAGGACCCTAACACTTGGGATCATCATATTGTATTATATCACTGATGAAAGATGACAGGCCACTCAGGTACCTATGAATATTAACTATCTCATCCTTGATGAAGGAGACATACTTAAACAACTCTAAAAATCACCACGCATCCTCTGTAATCAACGGTTGTGATGGAATCCAACATTCAGGCCTTCGGAAGTCCTCGATCTCAACTACTTATACCTTGAATCCTATGAACCATGAGATCTACTGCCACGTGTCCCCTCCCAATGAATGATGAGTATTTACTCTTCTCTTTGGAGCTTCAGGGGTTTATCTTTCCTCTTACTGCATTCCTTTCGAACGTTGAAGTGGCGAACTTCTGGGGTCCACTTAGTACTGCACACCTGGTTGCTACATGGAAAATTCCAAGAATCAGACATGTGGCCCAAGCTGAGGGGTGAGATGTGTCAAGTCCTAAATAGAAAAATTAGCCTTTCCAAAAGAACATAGCACACTGACATGTGGCACGCATATTTTGTGTCCACATCACCCCAAGTGATGTCATCAATCCACGTCACTACGGAACTTCGGGACTTCGGGACTCTGGAAGTTCTTCCAAAAAAATTTCCCCAAACGTCGAACTCCCAAACTCCTCAACCTCTCAGGGACCACGTAGTCTAGCTGTCACCAATCAAAGTGGTGACATGTGGCCCCACCATCAAGTGACATGTGTCAAGTCCCAATCGATACTAAGGGCCTATCAAAAGTACAAAAACAAGTGACACATGGAAGACCTAGGGTAGGTCCACATCACCCTAGGTGATGTCATCATGCCACATCATATCTGGTGCTTTGGGACTTCATGGATTTCTTATCATCGTCACTTTATCAAAAATGTCAAACTGTTGAACTGTCGAACTACCGAACAAGTCCACATCATCCCGGTGACATCATCATGTCATGTCACTTCTGCGAACCGAGACTTCAACGATTCTTCACATCTACACATTTTCAAAACTTCTGAACTACAGAATTTTGATGGCTACTTCTCGTAGCTTGAGGACTTCAACGATTTATTCACATCTACACACTGTCAAAACTCCCGAACTATCGACAGTTGCTTCCCATAGCTTTGAGACTTCAATGATTTCTTCCCCATGCAACCTCCAATGGATTTTCCCGAACACCGAATCGTCGAACCACAAGATAAATCCAACGATTCTCCTCCTCCCAACTCATCCATGTTTGAGAATCACTCCAGGACTTTGGAGGATTTTGTTTTTGAACACAGCACAACCCACAGACTGTCAAACTCACAACGCTGCTTAATCTGAGGAAATGTGTCCCTAGAAAATGGGCATTCCATATTAGTTCCAGACTTTGACAGTTTTCTCTGCTATAGCTTTAAAATGATCGGAGGGGTGAAGTCCAAAGGAATTATTTGCTTAACCTTCGTGCACCTTCTCCAGATTTGACGATTGTGGGGAATTTGTCTTCTTCTAAATATATCCAACAGTCCAATTTTAACTTTATGTCCCAATACCACGTCTGTCATGGTTTATCAAACCGCTATACCCCCTGAGCTTCTGAACAAAGCCAAGGTGTTCCCCCAGCACCCTCTTGTCACTCTCAACATCAATTCCTTGTGTAATTTTGACTCCAATTCCACATTCATGTCCCTTCTAGGTTCATTGTGGAAACCATGGGCTCTGATAACCAATTTGTAACGTCCCTCGGTCACCCAGGACGGGGACACACCACTACTTCAAAACAAAACTGCTCTGAAACCAGATTGTCACATACCCAGGTCTTAAGCCACTAGGATATGCATGTTATTTTTGAGCTCATAAACATATATATATCTAATAAAAATTTAAATAGAGAGAGACATTCTATTCATACACAGATTCAAGAAAAAGTGACAATAAACACATACATGCAACATATACAGACAATTTAGATAACATTATAACACATGTACAAGATACACAACATACAATTAACATGGAATTGGTACTTATATTTTTATGAGAAGACCACCAACTGTGTGCAAACCTTCCATGAACCTCCCATCCTTAGACCATGCTGCTCCAAGATATCAACAGTGGGTCACCCCCGAGCTGGGACTAAACTCCACCCAGGGTAAAGGATATCCTACGTTAGGTTGAGACTATGGAAATTTACACAACGTAACATGAAGGATTCCCTCCAAGGAGTGTACTTATGTCCACTACTCACAGACTCTCATTGCTTTCATGCATGTCCCAACCCGGGAATATACACCTTCATTGTTCCATAGTCCATCAGCTACTCTACTTCCCTTCCAGGGATTCAACAACATGTCATATCAGGAAGTCAAGGGACAACTCATAAAATTACAGAGGTTCACAATGGCAGAGGTTCAGCAATGGTGGAAATAGGCTGATTATGTGCTTGCTCAGTGCATGAGTGTGTGCATACATGGAAAGGATGGAAAGAATGGTCAGAATGGTGAGAGAGAACCCCCACGATGATGGAATTTACCACATAAATTTTCATGTGTCCCAGATGACACTTGGCTCTCCAAGAGCTTGTTCCTCTCCACTTGGAGTTTGTTCCTCTCCCCAAAGGAACTTAGGATAACAAGGTTTATCTCCCAAACTTTAGTAATTTAGGAAATGCATTACAATATTCCCTTGGGCTAAGCCCTCAAGCTTAGCCCCTTTTTCCTATCCTCTCAGCCCCCTTTCTAGTCCATTCCTAGTGGATCTTAGTTCCCCATAACTCTTTCTTCATGGTTGGTCTACACGCAGTGATGTATTTTTATTAATAATATGCATAATTACATATACAAAAATAGGCTCTCTGGACTTAGCATCTAGGCTCTCCAGACTAATAAACATATAAGTCTCCCAACTTATAAATACTTTCCTCACCATCCTATAAACTTCATTAAACATCATTACAATTCAGCAGGGGCTCGGCCTTGGGGTATTACATTAGTCGTACTACCTAATTACCTAGTAGAAGAAAGTGATCTCCCCAAGTGATATTCACAGTGTACTATGGAAAAACAATATCCAATAGACTTATATAAGGTTGGTTTGAGGTGAATCTAGGGGGATTATGATATACCTAGAAGCACGTGGAATTCAATTGTGTATAGAGGTGTTGTATAATGTGATATTACTCAAAGGGGTACCAACAAAGGTTTTCAAATTTGTGCAACTAAGTGACACCTATTGTGTTTTCTACATGTATTCTTCCCAACCTTATGTTTACCCACAAAATGGCATATCTCTATGTTATTTAAAGTTTTCAAAACATGTCTCTAGCCTTAAAAAATATTTCTAAAATTGGAGCATGTGTTGGCACAGGAAAGTGTTCTCATACCACTTGTGGTGTTCTTTGTTAGTTAAAATAAATCATTCAAAGAAAAATAGATAGAATATAGTTTCACTCAAGAAATAAATAGAGCGAGATAGAAGAAAATATAACTACATAAAGCAAATAATCAAAACTAGAATTGAGAGTTAACAACAATAATCAAACCTTTATTGATATTATAAATTGGATGCAATGTTCACATACCTCTTCAACTGGTAAACCTTCAACATCAATAGAGTTCTAAATACAATAATATTCACTTGACAACCAACTACATTCCTTCTACTACAATAATAGTTTTTAATTGACTAAAACCCTAACCACCTAGTGGACCTCCATTAATAAGGCCTCGATCACTAACATAGTTGGACTTTCTTAATGTGGCCACTTATATTTATAGATTTCACACTCTACTAATGTGTGGAGTATTTTTCACTAGATATGACCCTCAATACATTAAGTAACAATCTATTCTACTAACTAGCGGAGTTAGGGTGAGACCCTAATAATAGAGATTAGCATTTATATTTTCACTGAATATTGTCACTACAATGCATTTAAGGTAATAGAGCACACAAATGTACTTCAATTTGAAATTTGCATCGCATGCTGCAAAAAAAAATTCCAAAAAGAGATCACGTATTTTTCATCAATGCACCAAAAAATCAAAATTTTTCGAAAAAATAGACCATATATTTTTCATCAATGCACCAAAAAATCAAAGGAAAAAAAAAGACAAGGATTTCCATTTTGTAAAAGTGAGTTAAACAAAATCCTGATCCCTAATCCCTTGTTATGCTAAAATTTAAAGGGGAAAGTGATATTTACAAGGTAAAAGATTAGAGTGGACATATGTTTATGAAGAGAGAAATTTGTAACAGGTCATCATGGGTTGCATACAAATCTGTGAAGGAGAAATTTCTAGTATGTCACTTCATACCCTTCATCTCAACAAATTTTCCCCACAATTATTCAGAAATTCGTAGAATTTTTTTATTTACTCATATTTATACATAGAGTGAATTTTAACAAAATAAAATATTTTCAAACTTACCTTCAACATTGCAAACCCTAATTTTGTTAGTGATTCCCTTTGTTTTATGTTAATACAAACCATAACAAGAAGATTTTAGTTTCTTTACCCTTGAACACAATTATTTTTTGAGGCTTTGATTATTTGTTGGCCTCAACAATTATTTTTATGTAAATAATATTTTAATGGATTGAGGGCCCTCATTACATTGGATTCTATAACCTATCCTTATCAATGTTTTCTCAAAAAATGGTTTCATGATTTGTGATGTGCATTATACGGGAGTTAAGTGTCAGTGCATTTATTATTGTATATCACATCACTTAGCACCATTATCTTTAAAAAAACCTGTGGTGCACATTTTGAAGTAAATGTACATAAGTGCATTTATTACTGTAGAGCACAGCACTTGGCCCTGTTAGTTTTAGAAAAAAATGTTTATGGATTTTGCATTGCACAATGTATATTATATAGAACTAGTTAATTTATTACTATAAAACACACCACCGATGTATAAAAACTTGTAAAATGTATTAAATCATGAGAATTTTGTGTGGTTGTATGATGTTTCAGAGAGAATTAGCACATATTACTATATAATGTGAAATGCTACTTATTATTGTATAATGTGCACCGCTTAACTGAAAATCTATTTTAGCATGTAATTCTCTATTGAGTTTGTGAAATATATTTCATAATTTGTATATTTTATTATGCAAGCCTTTTATTGGTAGAAGATGGTTAATAAAACTAGGAAAAAAACATAAAGCAATTAACAAAATGGAAGCATGTCCCAAAAAGAGAACATGGCAATTTATTTGAAATTTTAATATAAAAGTAATTTATTTGAAGTATCAGTAGGTTTAAATGATATGTATTAGATAACATGTGTTATGTAGAGAAAAAAATTGAAAAACTCAATAAGATTGTTTTCATATGAGAGAAAAAAGAGTAAAAGATTTATGGAAATGTTACAAACAGAGGACTTAGGTGGATAAAAAGTGATCAATATAATATTTTTTTAATTTTTATTAATAATGTGCTTCTTAACATAATAGCTAAAAAGTTTCAAACATTTAATTTGACATATGTTAAATGTTGTGCAACGACTAACAGTAATGGAATGAAAGGCCCTTCCAAGAAGAAAAAAATCATGAAGAATATAGATGATGATAAATTGTTCCTTAGTTCATCTAGAGTGGTGTTGGAGGTTAATGATAGGGAAAATTGTTTATAAGACTATCAGGGATATAGTGTAAAGAACATATAGATTTTGTTTTCAGTTATGGTACAAAAATTAATCCAATGAATCCAAAAATTAGGTTATAATTGAACTACTGTTATCGGGCTAATTGTTAAATGTGGACACAAATCAATCCCCCTAGCTTCACTACAAAAATAGAACACAAAAAGACAATACACTACTCTTTCCTTAGATTTCAATTATCAAAAGAGAAATGGATCTAGAACATACCTTTTAAATATCGAAGATCCGACTTTGCCAATGCAATCCAAGCTTCGTCGCGAGGTTTATGAGAAATATCTGCAAATAAACACAAGCCAACAAAGACAAGAATAACAGAGTCTATTTGACATGAAACTATTTACGTAATCAAGGAATCATACAATATGAAGAAATAACATTCATATAGGAAAGAAAAGTATATTTATATTAAAGAATGTGGAAGAAAGATACAACCGATGCCTTGATGTTGTCAAGTTCCTTCCAACAGTTCCTTGTTTCCCACACACTTCTTGCTCCAATGGATTATGAGACTGTGTATCTGATAGCTACTCACAATCTATCTTGAAAAAACAAAGCTCAAAGCCACTCTAACCAAGCTAACAATCTCAAGCCAAAACAACTAACTTTCTCCATGAGAACTCCTCTCCTTTTATACGCTGAAGAGGATAAGGTGAGGAGGTTAGGATGATCCCACTAAATCATGAAAGCGAGTAAGATCCAAAATGTTCGGAGGACACCTCACCATAGAATCTTATCCTTCTAGAAACATTGAGAAGATGCTCGTTTTTCCCACGTATGAAGGCCGCCGCACCCTAGCTATATTGTAGCCTCCGGAAACTCTGCAACCTAGCTATAGAGAAAGGTGCGGAAATCAGGCATTTTCACACCCCTGTGTATAGTGAAACCTATGGAAATCCTCCTTAATAGGGTTTTTACAAATGAATATACAACTTCTTCTCTTAGTAAAAGTTCTTCTCCTTTCTTCAGGAATTCAGGCCACTGACCCCTCTAAAGGCAACATATAGGTTTACATCATTAACAGTCATAGGGATGACCAAAAATAATGTGTAACAGAGAGCCCCCCAAAGTATGAAGTCATAACAGAGTGATAGCTAAAATACTTTGTTGAGTGTGTGTAGGGAAAAAGGAACATGTCGGTCGAAAACCTGTCAACAAACAAGGAAATACAATGCAATAATATATCATCACTAAGGTAGGCATTCCCATACTCAGAATACTATTGATTCAAAGCAAAAATGCTGACATGCAAAAATCCATGTCAAGTAATATAGGTCATGGCCACCAAACATACACTATGGATCCATGCCATTATGGCTCAAATCTAAACATAGCCACCAAAAATGCACTGTGGATCTATGTGTTAACGACTCAAATTTGAACATAGCCCCGAGACATACAATGTGGATCTATGCAACAATACAAACTGAATATACTCCAACGCAACCCAAATCTGTTAGAAAATATCTAGGGTCTTCATCTCCACCACTCTATAGTGTGAATCTAACCATGCGAATACATGTGTTGAAGTCGAACATGCTAGAAACCACTTGATTACTAGTCATTAGTGAATATTGTTAACAAGTGCGAAGGAAATCACCATTAATGTCAATGATTCCCAAAGTACAGTAGAAAAATTGAACGAATGTGAATTAATGAGTTGAAGTTGAACACTCGGCGAAATCTCTCAATCAGAGGTCGATAATGAAAACCCACTATCGAAAGTGAGGAAACCTACCATTGAGGCATGCAAGTTCCAAGGTACCAATTAGTCTCTAATTCTAATTCCTGGATAATGAGTTGAAGTCAATAGGAAAAGAATCGTCACAGGAGGGCCTTAATGTATCCCCCATCAATGAAATGAAACGCATAACAAGATTTGAAGTAGATCAGAGTAACCAATGACTCATGAGTCAGGACTAACTCAGGGATAGCCAATGCAATAGAAGGCTTAAGGACTACAGAAATGGCCGACGCAATAGAAGGTTTTTAAGGTTGAACTTCTCTTTGAACATATTGATGACATGACAACTGTCTTGGAAACATTGACTCAACAATAGGGATCATAGTCCAATTTGTAATCTTATAAAGGAATATGACCAAGAGACAAGTGGATATTCCAACCTAGACACAAGGCAAGTGAAAGGGTGTCATGTTCAAAAGAGACTCTTCCATAGAATACTGGTTTAGATACATTTCTTTCCAAATCCCCCCCCCCCACCATTTCTAGAGAGTACCTTTTTAATTTTTACGCAAGCTTGAGGAGGATAACATATGTTTGTAGATGTAAGCTCATCCTTTGGACAAGTCCCTCAGAGTATGTTTAACGAACCCCAGGAAGGAGTGGTTTGGTCTCATATGGGTCTTTCGATGTTTGTTTTATGAATCCAAAGAAAGAAAACTCATGGGTTTTTCATGTTTAGAGATTCTGAAAAACACTTAAAGAAAACTCTGGTCCCATATGGGCCTTTCGATGTTTGTTTAATAAGTCCAAAGAGAGAAAATTCAGAAGTTTTTCATGTTTAGAGAGTCTGAAAAACACTTAAAGAGATATCTCAGTTCCTTTTTCATAAATTAGTTCGACGAGACCGAAAAAGTGATAACCTACCACCCATCAAACGTTTTCTTCAAATATTTTTACGAGCATGAAAAGAACAAGGTCTCTCGGCAATCTTTTCGTGTTTAGAGAGTCTAAAAAGAGCTTAAAGGGAACTCCAATGGGTTCCTTTTTCGTATAACCTTTACAAGTCCGAAAAAATTGATAAAAGTATACTCGGTTACATTCTCATGTATTTTCAAGCATGAGAAATAACAAAGACTAAGCTTGGTAACTTATTCTCATGTATTTACGAGCATGAGAAAGAACAAAGACTAAGCTCGGGATTGTTTTCATTTTTACGCAAGATTTAAAACAAAACAAAACTATGCTTGGGATAGATTTTATTGTTACACAAGATTAAAACTAGCCAAAAATATTCTTGGACCTGATTTCATTTTTACGGAAGCAAACTAGCCAAAACTATTATTGGACCTAGTTTCATTTTTACACAAGCTTGAACCAAAGAAAACTATGCTTGAGGTAGGTGGTTTCATTTTTACAAAATCTTGAACCATAGAAAACTATGCTTGGACTTCCCAAACTTCCCAATGCATAACACAGGGATGGTTGGTACTTAACCCCCAACTCAAGAAACTAGCGGCTCAACTTCAGCATGAAGTCCAAACGCTGGAAGAAAATGCCCCCCAAGCTTCGTTTCATCCAACTATAAAGGAGAATGAAATGAAGCTTCAAATACTATGAAGGACTTGACTCAAACAGAGGGGGGGAACAATCTGTTTCATTTTTGAACGAGCTTGACACAGGAACAAGAACTATGCTCGAGAATCCAAGTTCAATCCCTAGACTTTTGTTTCATTGTTTAACAAGCTTGACACAAAAACAGGAACTATGCTCATAACCTCCGTTTCATTTTTTAATGAAGTTTCCACAAAGATGAAAAACTATCCTCACAACTGGTTTCATTTTTTAACGAGATTGAAAGCAGAAAACCATGCTCAAGAATCTAGGTTCAATCCCTAGACCTTTGTTTCATTTTTTAACGAACTTGACACAGAAACAAGAACTATGCTCGTAACCTCTGTTTCATTTTTTAACGAGGTTGCCACAGAGATAAAAAATCTATCCTCATAATATCTATTTCATTTTTTAACGAGGTTTCCACAGAGACACGAAAACTATCCTTAGAGTTGGTTTCATTTTTGAACGAGCTTGAAAGAAGAAAACCATGCTCAAGAATCTAGGTTCAATCCCTAGACCTCAGTTTCATTTTTTTACGAGCTTGACACTGAAACAATAAATATGCTCATAACCTATGTTTCATTTTTTAACGAGGTTGCCACAGAGACAAAAAACTATCCTCATAAGCTCTATTTCATTTTTTAATGAGGTTTCCATAGAGACGCAAAAACTATCCTTAGAGTTGGTTTCATTTTTTAACGAGATTGAAATCATAAAACCATGCTCAAAGTTGGTTTCATTTTTTAATGAGCTTGAAGTCAGGAAACCATGCTCATCGCTCTTCTTGATCATGGCTTCCAAGAGGACAGTTCTCTGGAAGGACACCATGTCAAGGGACAAAAATCAGTCATGGCCTCTAAGAGATCTTCACTTGACGGAAGAAACACACTCTGGAAGGAACACATGTCGAGGACCGTGATAGGGATAAAGAGATCAATCTCTAATAGCTCTACCGAAGAGACCATGTCAACCACTGGATCTAAGTCATAAGAAACTGATCTTACAATGAGAGACTGGTCTGTATCAGCAATTGAAGGAATGGGAGACAACGCCACATAATTAACTTATGACAGGGGCGATACCATCTGCATACAAGAACCATTTAGGGAGGTCATCTAGTCAGGACCGATGAATGAAAATTGATCAATAGTCACAATTATTCCATCGTGAGGGAAAGATATCACACGAAAAATAGTGGGCACAATAGCTTTAATGGCATAGACATAATCTCACCCAAGGAGTAAAGTGAAATCCAAGGGGTCTTGGACTACCATAACGTCAATAAAGATAGTTTCCCCTCCCAAAGTTACGGGAAACTGAGGAAGGGTCCCTAAAGGTTGACTAGTTCTTCTGTTAAAATCTAACAGATTATGCATAACCAGCACAAGCTGAGGATAACCCAAATTTTGCCAAGCAATAAAGGACAAAATACTAACGGACACACCTTCATCTATCAATGTCTAAGAAACGTCCTGACCACAAACCTATACTATAATCTGGAAAGGAATGTGAGAGGGAAGATGAGGTCCAGTTAGTACACCCCAATTAAAAATGATGGCCTCATTACTTGGAGGAGGTTCCACGGGAGAAGGTGAAATGGCCCCTAACAGGGTAGATTTTGTATCAACAAGAAAAACATGAGCAGCATCAGGTTTACTCTCTAGCGGTAGAATAGGATCGACCGATGACGAGATCAAATCAACCACTTGGGTTTCATTCTCCAAGGGGAGAATGGGGTCGACGGGTGTAAAGGGATCGACCGATTGGGTTTCACTCTCTAACGAGAGAGTGGGATCGACCGAGGATGGGATCAAATCAACCACTATGTCAACTGATTCAACTAAGGATGTGACTAGATTGACTACATAATCAACCAAACTGACCAATGAAGGGGCCGGATTGATCATTCCATCAACTACAGGTGGGTTGAGAGTAAGCTTGTGATAAGCAGCTGGAAGTTGAGGCTATGAAACAGTCATGTTTTCTAGGAATTTTGAGGCTTCATCCATACAAGGGAAAAGGTGAGTTAGATAAATCCCTTTGAATAACATACACGGGAACTTGACTCTACTTTTATTCTTCCCAACAGTATCATGACTAGTTGACGGGAGGTTATCAACATGTTGTTCAGAGGCTGACAACATGGGTTGGTGAGGGTGTGTAGACCATGCTTCTATAACCTTGGACAAACTAGGGCAATCCTTAAAAAGATGGCTACCCTTACAAAGCCTGCAAGGGTACTTGGGCTTACGGGTTGTTTGGATGATCTTGGCATCATCAACACTCCCAGCACGATTAACAGTAATTGGTTTCTTTCCAACATGTCCGGCAGTGGTTGGAAGTTTGGACACTTGTTTATTTTTCTTCTTCTTATTCTTCTGTTTCTTCTTATTAGTGTCCATCGAGTTACTAGCTTTAGAGCTTTCACTCGGTGAAGAAGATGAAATGGAAGAAGACCTTACAAGTGAAGAAGGAGAAAAACATATTACTAGTGAAGAAGGTGAAGGATCAACATGAGGTTGATGTTCTTGAGGGGAAGTGCTTACAACCGAAGCACTAACTGCATTCGGGACTACCTGAGTGGAAAAAAACCATACTGGTTATCCAATTGTGAGACATGGAAGCCTCAAAGTAGTGATGTGAGGAGGACCATTGTTTCTGTAAGAAGGAAAAACAAAAGGTTCCCCTGGAGCAGAGGTTCCTTCATTAGTCATTCTGGGAACTAGCGCCATTAAAAACAAAAACCCAACCTAGAGTCCACTAGGGAAAACAAAATATCACACACTAAGAATCTAGGAAGCAAACAAGCAAACAAAACCTTCTCACAATGAACACACTAGTTGGTGATGAAATCCAACGTCGCCGGAACAACACAAGAACGAGCTGAGATAGAGCGGGTGGAAAAGTTACGTTGACAACCTACTTAACAGACTTACACCCTGGTGCAAGCTCCCACACATAATCATGGGTATACCCTCTAAGGAGCCCAAGTGAGTTTGGCTAATCTCAATTATAGATACCATGAAGACTTGCCCCTCCACAGTCACCTTATGTAAATACCCTAAAGAGATAGGCCAATAAGGTTATCAATTACTACAATGATGCCTGGGGAAATAGTTGACAGTCCGATCCATGCGCAAAGGTATGGTATCTAGCCCGAAATCAACTCAAAAGGATTCCACTCATCATTGTGGGTATACCTTCAAGTGACCCCCATAATACACGCAATCTCTACACCAAGACCAACAAAGCAGGGTGAGTAACTTTGTCAGCTCAATGTGACCTCAGGTTTGACCCTTGTGTGAGAAGGGATTCCCAGGACAAAATGTAGCAAGTGGATTTCACCACTCCCTAATGCAAGATTCTATGTTTGTTTGCAGCTTTGGGAAGTTATCTTTCAAACCTATTCCAAATCCCTGCAATTGATCTAATTTAGGTTTGCTACCAGAAAATATAAAAATGTCTAATCAATTTTTATAAGCGCTTCATTTTATGGTTGTTGTTACTCAAAAGGAAAAATGGCATGGACAATATGGTGTTTTTACCGACTCAAAATTTATGCAAAGAGATGAAGATGCAATATTTTCATTTCGATGAAAGCTATGCTACGAGGAGAAAACATTTATCATTCCCATATGCACAATGTCCCCAAAATTTTAAAACTCATCAATATCAAGAATCTTCAAGAAATGAGCCAGAGAGACTGTACACCAATACACTATTCTTCCCCCCCCCCCGGCCATGAGGGGGAAAATGTTTTCAAAATTCAAGACCAAAAAATACCAAAAACCATGTAATTTCACTACTTCAAATGCAAGGATATCCCCAAACTAATGTAGAGCAAGAAAATTAAAACTTTGTGTTTTAAAGATAGATAAAAGAAATAGAAAATATATATAAAACAAAGCAACCCAAACAAACTTTCTTTTTTAACACGAATTATTCAATAAAAGAAAAAAGAAGTTCTTTCACCGAACAATTCTAAATAAAAAACAATGCTTTGTAACAGAAAGACATTCAAAGGAAGAGATCAAATATTTCAAAAGAAAACAAAGAAAAAATAAGGCAAAGATGGTGAAAGCAGATTCAAATTTTTTCAAGCAGACTATAATCAGACCCAACAAATCACCCCAGAACCACATCACGGATCTGGGCAAGGAAAACCACCAAAAACCATTTTTTTCACAATCTCTGCAGGCTGGAAGAATAGCACAGTGTGAAAATCCTTGATCGTCACAGGCTAGAAATGGGTAGGGTGTGGAGTTTCTACACTGGTCTAAATAGGTAGGGTGTGGAAAC
Source organism: Picea mariana (assembly GCA_032191745.1). Taxonomy (NCBI): domain Eukaryota; kingdom Viridiplantae; phylum Streptophyta; class Pinopsida; order Pinales; family Pinaceae; genus Picea; species Picea mariana. The sequence continues at coordinate 356 of JASDQU010297305.1, read as the reverse complement.
TCTAAGTCGTCGCACTGTCCCTCAAAGAAGGGTGTGGAAATCAAACAAGAAATGGAAAAATAAAAAATCAAGAAGGTTTTCCAGTGAAGTCAGAGAGTCAAAGAGTCAAGATGGATCTCCCAGTGACTTAGAAACCAAGCAATCAAAGCAAGAAAGAAAGAAAAACTAGGAAAACAATCCGTTCCCCAGTGGAATCGCCAATTTTGTTACCGGGCTAATTGTTAAGTGCAGACACAAATCAATCCCCCTAGCTTCACTATGAAACTAGAACAAAACAAGACAGTACACTACTCTTTCCTTAGATTTCAATTATCAAATGAGAAATGGATCTAGAACATACCTTTTAAATATCGAAG
>JASDQU010297304.1:0-13788 GCA_032191745.1 Picea mariana | reverse complement strand
GAATGATCCTTTTTTGGAAGGAGGATGTTAGTGAGGTTATTTGAGTTTTAAATTCATTATTGAAGATTGCATATATAGATAAATATTAAATACATTGCAAGCTAGACATCTACAAGGCTATAGATTGGACCAAAAAAGTCATTCAACCAACATATCGGTAGCTTTAACCAAATAGCCTTTTACATGCAGTCGAGTATTGACCCAACCTAACCATTTTTTCTCATGAATCCTTCACTAATTCAATGATTATTGAAGGTCTCTTCTAACGCATTAAGAGGAGGTTCCTATATGTGAGGGTATAATATTTTGTCCATTAGTAGATCAAAAATATAAGAATGTGGATGCTTTATTTAGTTGTGATTTATAAACTTAATCATGAAAGAGTGTCTTACTAGGTATCTTTCTTTGCCCTGTAATCTAATTTGCATTTCAATATTGTTCATATGTGCTCTTTCATTTTTTATTTTTTTAATGAAAGTTTGTTATGATCCAAATGATTAAAATATCACAATAAACTAGAAGTATACACCATGTACACCAATGTGAGTGTGGAGCATAAATCCAAGATAGATAAGAGAGATAAGTTACACAATAACTCCTTAGACAATAGGAGAACCTCCTCCAATGATCAAAATCTGGACTAGGGCTCAAAATTTAGCTCAAAAATCAGAGTTCTCGGAATCGCTTCAAATCGAACGAGAGCATAGGCCTTGTCATTACGAACCCAACGCAACTCGTTTGGGTTCAAACGGACGTTGGGAGCGAGAGATATCGTGTTCTGTTCAAAATGACAAAAAAATAAAAAAATGGGTGCTCACTATACAGTCCGTACGAACGCTGACTTGGCAGGTCGTACGACATGTGGCAGGCAGATGTGTGGACAGTTGGCATATTACGTGGCATGTTTGCAATGAACGGGATGGCGACACGTGGCCCAATCAATGGCCACCACGTGTCACACACACATTGGTTCAAAATTTATGCATTCAGCAGGACATGACCCCGCGACCTCTGGGGCAGGGGAAGAGACTTGGGAAGGGCCCCCGACCGGCGCTCCACCACATGTGCCTTGTAATATAAAAGGTGCATATTATATTTATGTTGAAATGTATTATATGGTGGGTGCGGACCGGGCCGGGGCTTAGCCCCGACCCCTGGTCTCGCGTATATATGATATGACCACATACTATATGCGTGCTCTATTGTATAGCCCTTTCATTTGAACCGTGGTCACATGGTATGCGATGTGACCACATATGTGCGCTCTATTATAGCCCTTTCATTTGAACCGTCGGTCGCATGGTATGCAATGTGACCACGGGCGCGTTTATGTTATAACCGTTTGAACTTTGGCCCTTTATTTATATTCGCGCGGTCATATGGCGTTTCACATGCCCACGGGCCTTAGACGGTTAAGGGCCAATGCGTAACTGTGCGACAGTTTGTACCGGTCGTATGGTTGCACCCGGTGCCAAGTTTTTACGCTTTAAAATGCGTGTGGGGTAGGTTGAGCCAGAGAAGGTGCGTTTTGGCAAACCAGAGACAACGAGCTTGAAAGAAGAAAATGGCAAGAGGTCTATCTTCTTCATTTTTTGGCCAAACGAGGTGCCGAAAAAGCCCAGCTAGGGGTTTTTGGACGTTCTCAATCCATTGGCACTGTTTTCATAGCCATTTTAAGACTTCTTTTGTAGGTTTTTAACCATTGAAGTTTCAGAGAGCTCCAGGGAGCTTGAAGCCCTCATTGTTTGAGGTCATGCTCAAATGAACCCATGTTTGTTTTCTGTGATTGAATAATCATTTTTGGCTAATTATTATGCTCTGAAAACTTTGGGATAGGTTTCAGATCCATTTGAGGACTTTTACAGGTGTTTTTGCCATAGATAAGCTCAAGGAAGCTTAAGGCCACATGTAGAAGAGGTCATGCCCGAATGAGCCATGATCCGTTTTCAGAGTTTTATTAGTCATTTTTGGGGTTTTTACGTATTCTAATCCCAATGGCACAGTCATAATTTCCATTGGAGTTGAGCAACAACTTGTAAAAGAATCTTTGACAAATTAATCCCAGAGAGCCAAGTCCATTGATGGAGGCTCAAGGAGAAGTAGCCTAGAGAGGGGTGAACTCCTTTATCATCTTGTTATTGTTGTGAGTTTGATGGTTATTATTTGTTGTTGTATTTATGAAAACAACATATCTAATCTTGCAAAGACCTCACACATAACCATTTAAAAGAAGCATGAACTTAACACATAATTTATCTTGCATATTTTTTTAACACATGGAGTAAGGTCCTGTAAAGTTTATTTTAATAAAGTAGAGGGTGCTTGCATAGCATTACAAGTCAGCCCACTATTTTCAGATCATCTAAATAACCAAATACACTCATACCTCACAGTTCACATGTCCTCTACAATGAATAAATGATCCCTATATATACCTATTCACGCACTACACATGAGGCCCCTTTACTATTAGGTCGACCCTATTACATATACATTTACACTTTACATGTACATTTAGCCCCATATATGCCTCCCTAGGGTCATATTATATAAATTTAACCCTATATATGCCCCTCTTAAGTCATAACAAAGTTGCATATGAAACACCATCAAACAAGACCAACAAATTAATTTCTAAGGCTCTATGCTTGTTGGGGTTTGAACATGGTTCATGAAAATGGCTACCATCTCATCCATGTACACTTTAATTAATTTCCTCTCAAGTATTATCCATTTTCATTATTAATTTCTACAATAGACTAGCTATGTGGTGTGAGGACTTTGGTGGGTTGACCCATGATATCAGAAACTACATTGATGGCTTTGAATGAGATGTTTCTTCAAGATGCATTTGATATGTTCATGTCTTGGGATGATGATGATGGGTTTCATCTCTATCCTCCTCCCATGTGTATCATTACAAACCTTTTTTTAAGTGCTCACATGTGTATTCCATTAACCCCCAGCATGTCCATCCATGGACTTGTCATCTCCTTCAATGCCATCAATGTTTTGCTACTCTTCTACTAATTTATATGTACCTGAGATTCATCCATGCATTGATATTTTTCCAAGACCCCTAACAATGAGCCATTCTCCTCTATAATCCTACAATGGCTATCAATTGGGATGTCATTGCCACAAACAACAAACTTGTGAATGTTGTATCCTACTATAGTGCAGGCCTCTATTTAATCTAGGGAAGCAACAATGGAATCTCAATGTTTCCTTCACCGTCCATTGTAGGTACTCATGACTTGGAACATCACATGACCTTAGGCCACATTTTCCAATCATCCACTTGACCTCTTCTTGCACGCTCTTTTATCACAATAGATTTGTTAATGTCTCCAATGTTTCTTTATCTAAATTAATTGTCGAAGTATTAATTATAACAGTCAAGATATACAAAAGATGGGCATTTATGTCATCCCTGATGCTTAATTTTATGCTTGTGGCATTGGTCCTCTAACAGATGTCAAGCATAATGTCTACAAAATCATTCTCATTTTCCCCACTCATTTTACTTCCTCCTTTCAATTTGTTCATTGATAATATCCTCCCAAAATGCATCAAATTATTTGTGCAGATTCTTGATGTGTTGTCCAATGTCCTACAAATTGAACTACCCAAAACAAAGAAAGAAATCATTGATATCAAAGAATGGCTTGGGGACATGCCCAATCCATCCCCTACATTTCAGGGATGGAGGCAAGGAACAACCTTGCCTATCCCTTTGCCCCGTAAAATTAGGAGACATATTCCAGTGGAACACTAATGTTTGTCAACAAGAAATCTTGTAACAAAGTGGAGTAAAAGATAGCATTCAATTAATATTCTAGCATTCATATTGAATGATCCTTTTTTGGAAGGAGGATGTTAGTGAGGTTATTTAAATTTTAAATTCATTAGTTAGACTATTTAAGATTGCAGACATAGATAAATATTAAATACATTGCAAACTAGACATCTACGAGGCTATAGATTGGACCAAGGAAGCCATTCAACCAACATATTGGTAGCTTTAACCAAATAGCTTTTTGCATGCAGTCGAGTACTAACCCAACCTAACCATTTTTTTATGATGAACCCTTAACTAATTAAATGATTATGGAAGGTCTCTTCTAACATATTAAGAGGAGGTTCCTAGATGTGAGGTTACAATATTATGTCCATTAGTAGATAAAAAAATATAAGAATGTGGATGCTTTATTTAGTTGTGATTTAGAAACACGGGCATGAAAGATTTCCATACTAGGCACCTTTCTTTTCCCTATAATCTAATTTGCATTGCAATATTGTTCATGTGTGCTCTTTCATTTTTTTAATGAAAGTTTGTTATGATTCAAATGCTTAAAATATCACAATAAAGTATAAGTACACACCATGTACACCAATGTGAGGGTGGAGCACAACTCCAAGATGGATAAGAGAGATAAGTTACATGATAACTCCTTATAGAATAGGAGAGCCTCCTCCAAATAACCAAATACATTCATACCTCACAATTCACATGTCCTCAATAATGAATACATTATCCCTATATATACCTATTCGCACACTGCACATGAGGCCCCTTTACTATTAGGCCAACCCTATTACATATACATTTACACATTACATGTACATTTAGCCCCATGTATGTCCCCCCTTGGGGTCATATCATATACAGTTAACCCCATATATGCCCCCCTTAGATCATAACAAAGTTGCATATGAAACGTTATCAAACATGACCAACCAATTAATTTTTAGGGTTCTATGCTTGTTGGGGTTTGAACTTGGTTCATGAAAATGGTTATCGTCTCATTGATCCAGGAGGATCCGGAATGCTCACAGAGGTCCAAGAAGATCCATAACACTCATAGAGGTCCAGAAGGATTTAGAAATGCTCAAAATTTTATCATCTCAAATGGTCCCAAAATGGACATCAATGTGTAGAGCTCGGCGATTTCTTTCCCATGACATAAAAATCGCCTCAAATATAGTTTGTATGCAAAAGATATGGCCAGTCAAAGTTCAGGTCAAACTAGGAAAAAGTCAAAGAAAAAGGGTCAAAGGTGACACATGGCACTACCGTACATTTGTATGATGCTGACATGGCAACACCCCAAGGTGCCATGTGGCACACTATACGTCTGACCGAGCAGGTGACTTGGCAATATGTATGGCACAAGTGGACCAATTGTAGTTTGATACGTCGCAATGATAGACCAATGAGAGGCTACCACATGCTAGCCTCCCATTGGCCATTTATGGATAAAGTTATTTAAAATTTTGGTTGGAATTCTGGAGGATTGTTGGCCCTTGATCAAGTTTTGGAGACCCTTGGTCAGGTTTGACCTATTTTGGGACTTCAACAGGCTGTCGAAGATGGAGCGCAAGTCGAAGCTGAGATTGCGGGATCTCAACCCCTTGTTTAGGGATTTTTGGGTTTTGGGCTTATGTAACGGTATGGGGATGTCGGTCCATGGGTTTACTCGTGTTTAGGCTTTTTTGTAATGTATAAATAGATAACTAGGCGATGTAAGCAGGGGCACCTTCCTAAGTGCTAAGACAATAGATGCATCTATGTGATGTTGTGCTAAGTGCGAGTGATAACTGTAAATGCTTTGTGCATGCTGTGTTGGACACTTGCAAAGCTAAGTGCAAGTGGATGTAAGGGGCTTGTGTAGGGCTTTGTGTTGTAACCTAACTCGAGGAAGGAGGATCTGGTGGAGTGCACGCAGATCTCCTGTACTATGCGGAGTAGGATCTTGTGGCTCTGTGCATGTAGATGATTGATAGAAGACAATAAAGAGAAGAAGAATTGGTGGACATAGCCCCAGGCTGGGGGTGAACCACATGTATCCTGTGTTATGGTTTCTTTGTGCATTATGGTTGTTTTCTTGTTCATATGATTTATACTTAGTGCAATAATGTATGCTTAGATGTATTTGATATAATAACTTAGTACTGAATAATATGAATGAGTGCCAAATCTGATCTATTCTGATGTGCTTAGTGCTTGAATGTGTTGGATCTTATTGAATACTATGCTGCTATGTAGTTAGGGTTTATCTGCGTTGTGAACTAAGATTAAGTACTGATGAATAATGACTGCTAAGTGCTCTATTAAGGTTTTGTAATCACAGATCTGTGTCCCAGTTAGGTTGCAAACATCCAAGTCCTGCAACCACCCCTGCCTCTACCTCAGTTGAGACTTCATCTGCTTCGTAGGTGTTGCCAAAAGGGTTGGTAGTTAGGGTTTTGTTGGTGCATTGAACCCTAGGTCTGCCCCTGTGCTAACAAATGGTTCTGTTGTTGAAACTTGAAACTGTGATTGTTGGGAACTGAGGAAAGGAAATAAATCTTTGTGCGTAGATTTGTTGCTTTAGTGCACGGTACTCTACTTGACTTACGAAGCTCTAAGAGAGGAGGCAGATTTGAAGAAAAGAGGTAAGATATGAAAGCTTTGTGCTCTGATAAAGATAAAGTGAATTTTTTTTTATTAAAGAGGTAAGATCTGAAATCTTTGTACTTTGTTAAAGGTAAGATAAGTGGAAATTTTTGTTTCGAAAGTATGGATCTAAGTATGTTTGATAAATTTTGTCTTAGTCTGAAAACTAGGGCACAACTAAATGAAAGAAGGTTTGATATGAGTAGGTCTGATAGAAATAATGAAAGATATGTTATTCCTATGCATAGAAAGAATGTTTGGACTAACAAATGGATGCGGGATCCTAGGAAGAATTTTTTACAGGTTAGCTACTATGATCCTAGTGCACAGTACAAGAAAGGCTGGGGATCATTTCAGAGAAAGAGAGGATTAGCTCTTTGTTACAATTGCAGAAGACCAAGACATCTTGCTAAGGAATGCCCTGGTAGAATACCTAATTGTCTTTGTTGTAAAGCTATGGACCATGAAGTTCTGGATTGCCCTAGAATGATTACTAAGGTTTAAAGAATGAATATGGAACAAGAAAACCCTGAGAAAGGCCAAGAGACTAAGATTATGGCAGAACCCTAGAAAGAATCAGATATTGTATTACTACAAATGAAAGAAACCTTGAATGACCACAGAGATATCAACTTATCAGAGATTTTCAAAGAAAAATAATGCATAGAAACAAGAGATTGTATTACTACAAATGAAATAAACCCTGAATGACCACAAAGATATCAACTTATCATAGATTTTCAAAGAAAAAGATTGCATAGAAACAAGAATAGGAGATTTCAACATAGACTGTGTTCTGGATGAGGTAACACAGGTGAATATTATGAGAGAAAGAACCTGGGAAATTTTAGGAAAGCTTGTTATGATTCCTTCATTGGGAGGAATAGGATTATTTAGAGGAAAGTTGATAGCCCTATGTGGAATACTTACCCAAACCCCTATGAGTTCTCATGGAACTTCGACAGAGGAAGAATTTGAGGTTGTTAAATTTATTGAGAACAACACCCCATTTGCTATGTTACTAGGAAAACCCTGGATTGAGAAAGATCATACCCCCCAAAAAGAAGAGGAATCCCTAGAACGGAAAAAACAAGAACTAAGAGACTTCATGACTATGAGAGTAGAGAACCTACCCTAGACAGAGAAGAAGTATTTCCCTTGAACCCTAGTAAAGACCGTCAACAATGCGAAGTTACTATGTAAAAAGGAGATAAGAATTAGAATGGAAAGAAGAATACTGAGATGCAAATCACAGGGAAGAAGGCTAGAAAACTCAGTAAGAAGAGAGAAAATCTAGAAAAATTGCAGGAGGTTCCAGAGGAAACTTCACGGAAGGAAGGTTTGCAAAACTGAAAATTCATCAGGATATTAGAACAACGCAAAGTGGCACTTCACCATGATAGAGCAATATAACTGTTGGAGGCATTATGACCGTTAGACCGACACTCTCGAACGATTAGAACAACAGTTATGACCAGAAAGCTCGCCATCAGACCGTTGGGACCGCGTCGTAATGGACAAACTGCATTGATGAAGGCCTCTTGTCCATTGGAGGGATCCGTTACATCGTTGTCTACTTATTCCGTCAATTGTTGCGTTGAGAAGACTTTCGTGAATTGTATCTGAGCCAACAAGAGAACTCATTATTACTGCATTGTGTTTACTGAGATTTCACCACTTGTTCTATTACATTGAGCATTTTTTCACTGACCTGAGTATCTGATCTCGAGCGTGCATGTCGGACGAACTCAACACAGTAGAAAAGTCCGTAGAAGAAGTCCTGATCGATCTAATGGCCGAAAAAGTAATGTCCGCAGGGATTCAAGCTTCATCGACAAGAGGAGTGCAAGCCTCTCCGTCGAATGCTTGCGGATCTAGACCATCCCGAGCTGTAGCCGAGAAAAGAACCAAGCATCGAGATGACTTGGCAAATGCGAAGTTAATCGTTTCTATCCTACCCGACTACATCCCGCCTCTGGCTGACACAGTGAGTTGTGTAAGTGTCCTAAGGGACTTCGATTACATTCTGATTACTATGTACCTTCCAAAGGGGATACGTGAAGTTCGACCACAGCTAGATAAGATCATGACATTAAAATTCAGCGACTTCAACCTAGGGGATCGCAAGAACCACAACATGCTCCCTCCTCACAGGTATTTGACTAGGACGAAGGGGAAGAAGTCGAGGATAATCCCCCAACCATGGACTATGGACCTCGCGTAATCCACTATCCTGAACATAATGAAGATACCACATTTTGGAAGGCACAAGGAGGTTAACGCGTGCGTTAAGCTTCTGCTGTCATGCTTCCATGGCGGCTATCTGTGGCTAGAGAGATGCATCACCTTCGATCCGGTGTTGATCCATAGGATTACCAGATTGAGCATGCAGGGACCAAACCCGCAAGACTTTTACCCAGGGAAGGCTACAGACCGCGCCCTGGCACAGAGGATTAAGGATACCTATGGCGATGTAGAAAAGGGGGCACGAGGCTACAAGGTATCCTCCATCTAGAATGGCGCAGTGCGCTTAGCCTACCAGTTGATCGCAAGGAAGCTAGTGAGAAAGAACAAACCCACGTAGGTCACAGGGTTCATTGTTGACCTCGCTGGAAAATGCGTGGAAGGACTACAGATGAACTGGGAAAAGTAATTAGTCAACCAATTAGAATTGGATTGCCGCAAAGCTCAGGATCAGGGCTATGACGTCCATTTTAGCTGGCTATTGATCCTCATCATGTTTACTGCTTGGGAGATGCCGGAAGGTGCAACCTTCCCTGACATTGAGTCATTCGAGCCGCTCGCTACAAAGTTCACCACACTATGGTATTCGAGCGATATGGGGAAACAATGGCAGTCAAACGCGGTATTCCATACCTACTATCTGCAGTTAAAGAGGGCTATTGAGGTTGTCCCTCATATGACGTCGAACACCCCGCATTGGTTAAGGCCCCTTATGAAATTCCGCGTAAATCAACACTTTGTTTATATCACTGGGCACGCAGATGAGAGTAAAGAAGAGCTTTAGTCATACTATAAGCTCACAGAGGAGGACCTAGAAGAAATAACTAAGGACTGGCCTATAGAGCTCCTTATCCCTGTTGACCCCGCAAAACTGTCCGATCCTGAACTAATTTGAAGCCCAGAGGTCACTTGTGAAGGGCATGATACACCTGGAACTAACAGAAGGAAGAAGAAAGAAGAGGTCTAGTAGCTGAGCAGTGCATCAGAAGAAACTGCTTCAGAATCACCTAGAGGAGGAGGTGATGACGAACTAGATAAAGAAGAGCACAATGGAAAAAAAGATCAACGAAAGCAAGATGAAGTAACACCACCACATAATCCCCTTGGTGACGCAAAGCCATATAACAAAAGAAATGTTTCCCCCATGAAATCTACATTATGGAAGAAGTCCAAAGCTAGTAAGACCAAGCTGCAGAATGTGCTCATGCTCGATGACTTCGACTTCATCATCGTAGCTGTATCAGACGCCTCAGAAGATCTTTTGCAGAGTAATGAAGCAAAACAGGAAACCATGTACGAAAGGCTTGAAGCAGAGATGAGAGGGGTACAACAATCCCTTCACTCCAGTCATGCAGTGTCCATTGTGCCCCTGCCATAAGAAGAACCAAATTTGGGAGATGAGCCTACCCAACTTTGCAGAATAGCCGATGCGACCGAAGCTCGTCTTCGTCACGCACAGGAAGAAACAGAACAAGCCACAACGGCCCTGAAGCAAGCACAAGAGGAAGTGATAGAACAACATCGAGTTGCACAATAGGAGAAGGATGACCTCCAAACAAAGTTTGAAGAGGAGAAAGTGCAGATCCAGCAAGAGAAAGAACAACTGCTCACAGAGCAGGTTGGAGTAAAAGAAGCAGTCAAAAGAGCACTTCGATCTGTGACAGGCTTAGAGAAAAAGGAGGAAGACCGTGTGGAGCATCAAGTAGTGTAGCTTGATGAAGCCATCCAACAGCTTCAATAGAGAATAACAGACCTAGAGATACAAACAGTGCCAAGCACTCCGCAGGACGTGCGAGACCAAAGAGAAGCCATTGCCTAGGGCGCAATTGAGCGAATCAAAGCATTAGCTTTGGAATGTAAACAAATTAGCAGTAGAAGTGCACATACTTATGAGCGACTTACTCAGGAACCTGAACTGAAGACACTGGAGTCACATTTCCAGGAGGCAAAGCAGCAAGCAGCGAAAGTATAGGCACAGTTGAAACTCTTTTCAACAGTTGAGAGGATGAAAAGATCCCAAGAGTAGCGCACTTCTCAACAACAGGTCCACACCATATAGAGAAAAGTCATGGAAGTGACTCAGAGGCTCCAACCAATCTAGGACGAATCTTGCCAACTATTTGAAGATATTGAAGGCTGAGGAGCAGAGATGGAACAAGGAGTCATTGTAGTCGAACAATGCTTGGAAGGACCTATGAACGAGGCAGTTATTCAGGAATTTGCCGAGCAAGAGGCCTTGGTGAAGCAACAGGTTGAAGCAGCTTGAGGCAAGCTCGAGGCTTTTGAGGCAGAGATACCCAGATCAGAGTGACTCGGGATGAGTCATAGGTGAGTGTTGGGGGCTTGTTGGCCCTTGACCAAGTTTTGGAGACCCTTCGTCAGGTTTGACCTATTTTGGGACTTCGACAGGTTGTCAAAGGTGGAGCACAAGTCGAAGCGGAGATCGCAGGATCTTGGCCTCTTGTTTAGGGATTTTTGGGTTTTCGGATTATGTAACAGGTATGGGGATGTCGGCCCATGGGTTTACCCATGTTTAGGCCCTTTTGTAATGTATAAATAGATAGACAAGCGATGTAAGTAGGGGTACCTTGCTAAGTGCTAAGACAATATATGCATCTGTGTGATGTTGTGCTAAGTGCGAGTGATAACTGTAAATTCTTTATGCATGCTGTGTTGGACACTTGTAGAGCTAAGTGCAAGCGAATGTAAGAATCTTGTGTAGGGCTTTGTGATGTAACCTAACTTGGGGAAGGAGGATCTTACAGAGTGCGCGCAGATCTCTTGTCCTATGTGGAGTGGGATCTTGTGGCTCTGTGCATGTAAAGGATTGAAAAAAAAAATAAAGAGAAGAAGAGTTGGTGGACATAGCCTTAGGCTGGGGGTGAACCACGTATATCTTATGTTATGGTTTCTTTGTGCATTATGGTTGTTTTCTTATTCATATGATTTATTCTTAATGCAATAATGTATGCTTAGATGTATTTGATATGATAACTTAGGATTGAATAATATGAATCAGTGCTAGATCTGATCTATTCTAATGTGCTTAGTGCTTGAATGTGTTGGATCTTGTTGAATACTATGCTACTATGTAGTTAGGGTTTATCTGTGTTGTGAACTAAGATTAAGTACTGATGAATAATGACTGCTAAGTGCTCTGTTAAGGTTTTGTAATCACAGATCTGTGTCCCAGCTAGGTTGCAGACATCTGAGTCCTGCAACCACCCTTGCCTCTACGTTGGGTGAGGCTTCATCTGCTTTGAATGTGTTGGATCTTGTTGAATACTATGCTACTATGTAGTTAGGGTTTATCTGTGTTGTGAACTAAGATTAAGTACTGATGAATAATGACTGCTAAGTGCTCTGTTAAGGTTTTGTAATCACAGATCTGTGTCCCAGCTAGGTTGCAGACATCTGAGTCCTGCAACCACCCTTGCCTCTACGTTGGGTGAGACTTCATCTGCTTCATAGGTGTTTCCAAAAGGGCGGGTAGTTAGGGTTTTGTTGGTGCATTGTTGAAGCGTTGAACCCTGGGTCTGCCCTTGTGCCAACAAGGATCAAACCTGGATCTCCTACCTACCATCCAACAACCTTACCACTACACCATACAAGTGGGTATTAACCATATGGGGCATGAATTACATTTAAAGTTGTATAATAGTTGTAACGGGTGGAAAAAGGGTCGAGGGATAAGCCCTCGAGCCATGTCATATGCACTGCAATGTAACCCTGTGCCATATCCCATTGGGGTATTTAAACTATATGTCATGAATAACATATCAACCAACTAATTATTTAATGTATGGTTTAAACTTACAACAAAATGCCATAATATATGGCATGGTTGACAAGGTTTGACCCTACGACCTGCCATATATTATACATACACCTTAATTGTTGCACCAAAGGCACATTATGTTACAAAAACCCACCAGCAAAACATTTAAGTTCGCCCTGGAGTTGTGGTCAGAGGTTAAGGGTTGCACCCTATTTAATGGGCATGCGGACCGAGGCGAGGAAAATCATTTGTAGAGTATGGCTTGGGTCTTGAGGTTTGTGCCATAGGTATCAAGACCTTGGGATTTCACCTTAATGCGTGCCAAGAGGTTCATTGACGTAATTTTATGAACTTTATACTCATTTTTCTCAAAACTTCACAAGGAATTCAATGGTGCACTTTGTTTTTGAGTTTGAACAACATGTAAAGAGGTCATTGTAATACACAAGCATTTGAGAATTAATAAAGAGGTCTCTATTGGAAGTGGACCCAGAGGCGTAGCCCAAATTGGGTGAACTCCATTAACAAACTTGTGTATATGATTTTGGCATTGTTGTTCTATTTCGCTCAGTTATATTGCAAGTTGTTTATCATTAAAGTGAATTTGGATAGATAAGTAATTACACATGTATTTTGCAATCAGTCAAATGCTCATTATTATTTCGAAGATCAAGTAGATGTGTATGTGTCTTAAATAATAATTAGCATCTAAGGATTTTTCGGATCACTCATCCATGTACACTTTAATTAATTTCCTCTCAAGTAATATCCATTTTCATCATTAATTTCTACAATATACTAGCTCTGTGGTGTGAGGAATTTGGTGGGTTGACTCCTCATTTGTGAAATCATGGTATCCTTGTTTTTTAGCAAAAATTTTAGTGCTTCTAGTTGTGGCCGTAATTTTGACATATTCAAGCAAATACATCCAAAGAAGGGTGATAGGTTGGATCAAAGACGATAAAATTATTTAGTGTTTGTTCATTACAACCATCATCTTTGAAACAAACTACTCGAAGGCAAGAAGGATATTGAATCCATTGATCTAGATTAGGTCAACCCAACATCAAATTGGGTTGTGGACACCAAGGGACCAATATTTGCAAAGAAGGACCTTTACTAGTTAGATAGAGGGTTAGAGACATTAGCACCATTATAGGGTGAGGTGGGATGTTTGGGTTCCCAATCCCAAACATGACTTGTAAGTCATGAGTCATAAGTCATGACACGTTACATATCATATAGTTGCATTGTGTACTTTGAGATACTATCTGGTATGTCCATGCCATTATGATTTATGTAATTGCACCTTGCAAGCTGATGTCAA
>JASDQU010297303.1:0-14077 GCA_032191745.1 Picea mariana | reverse complement strand
AGATAACAAGGTCTCATTCATTCACCCTTCCTCAAACCAAACCCATCCCAATACACTGCTACACAAAGGCAGGGAATAGATACACATTGTTGCAAGCATTGATTTTATCCCCTCCCATGTGATTGGATATGTATCAAAGGCCCAATCTAAAGCCTCTCTTAAACATTCTAACTTGGCTCCTTCTTCACCTACTCAAGTGGATTTCTCGTAATATACCTAAATCGATTTATTATCATATTAGATATTAAATACTATATTGTCAAGATGTTAGGGTCATGACTCTTCATCGTTACCACTCCTCATCCAGGCTATCTCAACAAAACCATTCATTCATTGTAATCAACTATTATTCATTTCAATATATAGATATATATATATGATGATGATGATTAACGTCCACTGAGACCAATTGTCCTATCGGACCTTAAGAAGGTAAGAGATTACTTCAATTTCTTTAAAATGGTATTTCTATGCTCAAAAAGCCTTGAGAGAAGCGTTCCAAGATCACCATAGTTCTGATGACTTAGGAGGTTAGGAAGGTCGGTAATGTGGAAAATACTTTTAAATTGGGATCTAATATAGGTATAGGAAGGGCAATCCAAGAGGAAGTTTTTTGCATCTTCTACCCGCTTAGTGTCACAAAGGTGACAGATTCTCTCATCCCATGGTGTTTTGGTAGTTGTCCAACCCCCAGTTTCACTATGTAGCTCATGAGAGTTTGTTCTTATTTTAGCAATGTTGATTTTCTTCTTTGCAATTCTCAAAACAAATAAATAATTTTGATCTTCTAAATTAGGGTTGACCACCTACTTGTAGTATCTTAATTTCCTTCTATCCACTAATTCTTTATCGTACCACATATTCTCCTTAAATTTAGAAGTGATTATATTTGTAATATTATCAATATTCTGCATGATGGCTTTTTCTTGTATTCACCATTGATTTAGCCAAGATTTGGCATCTTTATGCCATCCTCGCTTGAGCTCCTAGTGGTTTTGGCTAGAGTTTGAAGCAATTTTGGGGAGCCTCATGTCATCCATGTTTATCTTGTTCTTGCACGTTAGGTACCTAATCATAGCAATGCTCTCAATGGGGGAAAGGCTTGCTTCTATGAGGAGGATAATTGTGTGATAAGTGTGCCTCTTTTCCCTACACTATTTGTGCCTCTTTTGCCTATGCTTTGTGTGCAACTACAGTGTGAAGCATGAAGGTTGTATCAATTTGTATCAGAGCATGAATTAAATGAGAACTAAGAATTTGTGGCTGATAAAGAATTAAATTCTAGTTAGGGCGCTTCTAACTACAAAATACACCACTTTGTAGACATGACTCTCAAAATTAGATCACAAAACAACATCCTAAAATTATCCCTAAATCTTGCACACATTAGACAATCATTGAGAAATTATCGACCACCAAAAAACTCGAACTTCGATGCCTCCTATCAAGATACCATAGGTCAAAACATCTAGTTAGAATCAATGGATGTCTAACGGTCTCGACCAAAATTGATTAAATCGAGAAGTTCACTCCCTGACATTAAGAATTTTATCGTTGTTGTAGCATATAATTAATCATACCTACGGAGCAATAGTGTGGTCATCAAGGTGACCTAAGACAAGTACTTTGTTTGCATCTTAGATGGAAGCAATGAAACTAGGTCGTATGAGCTTAGACAACACACTAGTGGGAAGCAAATGCATGGATTACAATTGCAAAGATTACACCATTGAACATAACCAACCATCCTAAACACCTTGACTACCAAACGTAATGCTTACAGACATTTGAATTCGCTGCCATAACCACTATGGGAACGAAATTCACTATTGGAGTCGTTGTGAAAAAAAGTGATATTGTTGAGGCCTCAACACACCCAAGTTTTCTTTCAAACTTGGGGTAACCCCCTCAATTTCCATTCTAACTCTTTTATCATCATGCTTGAGTCTCCTGGATTAACTTAAAAAAAATTGCTTGGTAATGAACATATTGGTAACTTTATCTTTTTGAATGATTGCCTTTGTTTCATTTTTTATCTTTCTATGCATTTTCTTCAATTAGCATTATTACTAGATTGATAAGTTTCAAAGTTTTCCACCCTTTGAAAAATTCTTGAAAAGCTGCTTTTGATCAAAAGTTTTGATTTGCATCTCTTTTATGTTTAACTTTGTCTTGAACAAATCAGAAAATGTTCTTTGTAATGTTTCCTCAAAGCTTTAATCCTACAAGTTATGCAGCACTTTCCCCGGCTTTGTTGTGGCAAAAATTTCAACACTTTACTACATCAAAGTCCCAAACATTACCGCAAACAAAAATTTATTCCAAAAATTACCACAAGCTTTCTTTCTGCAAACATTCGTGCACACTTTCATCAAAGAAAAGTTAAGAGTATTTCTGCAAAAAACTTTTATAACTTGACACATAGAACATGTGAGCCTTGTTGACTGCCTATTCAACTAGGGGGTCAACTCCATGTACCATGAAGATATGCATCATCAAATGCAAACAAGTCAAAGACTATTTGGTTGTACAGGGCATTTTTTTCTCCCAGCACACATTTTTTTAAACGGAATTTCCA
Source organism: Picea mariana (assembly GCA_032191745.1). Lineage (NCBI taxonomy): Eukaryota > Viridiplantae > Streptophyta > Pinopsida > Pinales > Pinaceae > Picea > Picea mariana. Next base: position 11,499 of record JASDQU010297303.1, on the reverse strand, counting down.
CACCCCTGCGTGGGTTAATAATGTAATAGGTCTGCATGGATCATAGTTAGGTCAATTACCTTAGGATTTCTTCATTAGGAGAGTTCCTTTCACTGAGTGTTTTTTATCCTCTGGATATTAATTTGGCCTAACCAGCCTTATTAATTTCCCTTGAGTTTTTCACTCCCACCAGCAATAAATCCTCCAAAGTGGTAAAAGGCGTTCTAATGAAGTCATCCTCTGGTAGCTAGTGTTTACGAATGATGTAAATGACCATGTAAGACGGGACAAAAAGTTTCGTGATTTTTAGTCAAGTCTAGATAGGTTTTTTTTAATTAATTAAAATTTCCTAAGGTTGGGATTTTAATTAATTAATTCTGATAAAATAATGTAAAAGCTAGGTCCCTGGGCTTTTGATAGGGGTATTTGTACTCAAAATAACTGGATTGAGACCCCCTAGACCCTTGGACCAAGTTTCAACTCAGTCGGACAAGTTTTGCTAGGGTTTTGTCCACTTAGGAATCTTAGTCAGATAAAAGCAATTTTAATTGCTAACCCGAGACATTGGAAAAATGTCAATTCTGTAATAATTCATCAATTGAGGTGAAGTAAAGGTTGATAATGTTGAGAGAGACTTCCCCTAACCTACCTAACCCTTTCCTAACCTTTACATTTCCCCTTTACCCATTCCTCAATTAAAACCCCCACGTTTTCCTTGGGATTTGCGCCCCCTCTTGGGAAATGCACCCCCACTTCATGTAAAGAATTGGAAACTCATTTAAGATGAGTCGTGGGCCGCTCCTTGATGAGGTGCACCCCTCCTTGCCTATCCACATCACCTTTAGGAGTATGTTTGACACACACCCCCACACTCCTCTCCATAAAGCTTGCGCCCTTCTTAGAAGTTGCGCCCCTCTTCTCTGGAAAATTGGAAACATCTCTCAAAAAGATGGAAACTAGTTTAAAGCTAGTCATGGGCCTCCTTTCTAAGCCTATGCACCCTTCTTGGGTTGCCACCTCACTCATCCACTCATCCCACTTGCTATTCTCCTCTTAAACCTAAAAGCTCACGCCCTCGTCACTTGAGTTGTCTCTTGGCTTGGATTTTTGACACTTTTCAAAGATCCAAGAAGGGTCTCTCTTCCTCTCATTGCTATAAATGAGACCCTCCTCTCATTAGTTCCTCACCATTCTTCTGAGTATTGTTATGCTACCAATTTCTCTCCTCTCTCTCTCTCATTATCATCTTGCTTTGGTTCACTTGTGCATGAGAGCTTGGAGCAACTTTGTTGCTACAACCTCTCCCTGGGTAACAAAAGAATATCTTTGGAGGAACATTGGAGTGCAAGACTTGGTCTGGATTTCCATGCTATTGTGAGGTGAAATTGTTATTATTTTGGCTATTTTGTGGATATTGAATATATGCTTAGGTAAATTATGTTTACTTAGCTAAGTCTAGCAATAGTATTGGTGTTGGCTTATATGTTATGCATGTATCTATAATATAAACTATGTTGTGTTGTTGATGCATGCTAGACATTATATGTTCTCTTTCTCACATTGTGTTCAAGATTTGCAGGTCATCTCAAGAGGGTTGTTGGGATAGGTTCAAGCACGAATCTACCCTCATCACTCACTGAAACTCCATAAACTTTTCAGTTTATCTTTCTCTTTCTATTCATATTCTGGTTTTTGGTACCTAACTTATTAGATAGGTCAATATAATCAATCATATTTCTGGTTTTTACATGCGGGAAACTTCTGTTGCACAACAGAAAACTTCCTTAACATTGTTGAGTGTGTTGCAACAAAATCAACAAGCAATAGCTTGTTGACTTTTGCAGGTTCTTGCCAGGTTAAGGGTGCATGCTGCCCAATTTCATTCACAACACACCTTCAAGGGCCTCCTTTCAAAGTGGTAACTCTATCCCCTTTTCTCTTCTATCTAAATCACTGTAAGCAAGCACAAAGGAGGGTACCCAAGTGGCTTGCATTCTTTCATTTCAGTTTTTGTTTTCCAGCTTTAGTTTAGTTTTATTTCTATCTCTTGCTTCCTAGTTTAGCTAGTCTAGTTGTGATATCTTACATGCATGTTAAAAGCTAAAATTATCTAGAGTAGATCTCAGACAACCATTGCTAGCTTAGAGCCCATGGAGGCTTAGATTAAATCTTTATTTTTCGTTGCATGCAAGTCATTTATTTCTCAAGTATTTACTTTTCACACATGCATGCAAACATGGGTAACTTAATGGTTTAAATAATCGCCATTTTCAATTCCGCAAAGTTATTTCAAGTTCTTTACGTTTCACATGCAACAATTTCACATTTAAGAGCTTCAATCTTAATAACTTTCAATTTCGGTTTTGGGTCCCCTAGGCCCTTTTCCAGGATTTAATATTCATAGTAATACACTTTGGCATCATTTTTGAGCAAGCTTAACACACTCAAAACACCTTAAAATACTTAGTCCTTAAGATTAACAATTTATTAGACTTAATAGGACACCTTTACCAACCATCTTCGCCATTTAAAACGGGGTCGGTGGAAGGCAACGGAAGGTGCTAGGTCGGGGATGGTCTTGTGGTGCGCGGCGTCCTTTCCGGGAGTACTCTGATCTTAGGACTGACCTGTGGAGCTAGGGTGGGCCTTGTTGCCTTACTTCTTGAGCACCCAGCAGTTACTTGGTAATTGGGGGAGGAAAGTCTTTGGTTGACACTTAGATAGGATTAAAGCAACTCTCACTTAACCACCTAACTTAATCTGTGGTCTACAACATCGGCATTTTACTTTTATACTTGCAAGCACTACATCTTCAATCTATATTTACATGCAAGTCATTTTATGTGTTGTGGAATAATTATCTAAGTGGTTACATCTATCATCTGGAACACTTTACTTTTCGAGCATTTCATCTATATTGTTGTTCCTGTATTTGTGGTGTGATCCTTCAAGAAGTTGCGCATCCACCTGGAGGCACTCTCTTGACTCGGTCTTGAGTGATCTTAGTCTTTGTGCCATTGATAAGCAATCCAATAGAGTAAGATCTATTATAAGCATGCTTGGCTTGATGTGTTGATGGCTATTTTGTCTTGAGTATCTTTATTTCCTGCACATTTAAAGTAACTTGTTAGTATATTGTATATCTTGTATCCATTGTATCTAGTTTAGCCTAACTCTGTATATCTTAGATATTCTTTCTGTTTCTTGTATCTAGTTGTATCTATCTTGTTGTACTATTTGTAAACTTGTAACTGTTTTGTAATCAATCTCCCTTTAACTTAGTTGACCCCTTGTCCAATCTTAGGCACTAGTCTTAGTTGTCCTAGGAAAAGGTTTGATTGTCCATACTTAATTGTTGCATCTTGCATTGCTGCTTAACATCATAGGCTAGATTCTCCCTGACCATTTAACCAATTAAAACCAACTCCTGGAACTTAAACATTAATCTCATCTAGTAACTAGGGTCTACCCCCCTTGGCTTCCCTAGGAGTTAGCCTAGACGGAAGAGGTTCAAGTCAAAGTGACAACGTGGACTTTGAACCTAGGCATTGTGCCTTCGAGAACACACTAAGTGAGCAGGACTTAGCTCACGTTTGCAAGTGTGTATAAGGACGGAAATAAGCCTTTCACGGAAAATATATTGGCAAAAGCATTTAATTTGTGTCAGTCAAAACCTTTGAAACTTGCAACAGCATATTCATAAAAGTCAACATGTGGCATTGCTTAGTGACTATTATCCCTCAAAAGCAACTCTCCACTATAGATCTATCATACAAGAAACTGGAAGAATATTTTTCCTCAAACTGGGAACAAATAGAATATCACTCAGCTCAAGAACATCACTTGAATGCATCCAAAAGGAAATGGAGTCAATTCCTCTCACAAAATAAGTAGCATCATCATCGAGCTCCACACTCATGCCTCCCTCTTGCTTTTGAAATGTGCCAAATAATGACATGTCATATGTCATATGTCTCAAAGCTCCCCTATCCACATACCATCCAACACTAGAGAAAGTGTTAGAGGACAAGAAAGAAGCAATGGAAAAGGCAATCTCAAACTAAGACAGATCTTCCTCTACACCTACTACAATCCCAACTACCACATGTTTCATACCCTTTTCCTTCTTCTTCAATGGACATTGGATAGCATAATGTCCCAACTCGTGACATCCAAAACACGTCACCTTACTCAAGTCCTTCCCTGTATCTGTACCTCCCTTCTTTGTCTTCCTAATGAGACAAATCTACCTCCCTTTCTTGATCTAAACAAGACTGTAATCTGATTTCTTCTTGCACAAGATCAACCCAAAGCTATGGGAACTTTGGCAAGGCTTCTTGAGCACAAACACCCTAAACAAAGGCATCCATAAAGGAGCAAGTCCTTCAAAGCAATGCACACCAACTCCCAATCCTCCATGTTGTTCCAATGGCGGCCAACTGATCCTTCAACTCAATGATCCCAGTCAAGTAGCTCACCATAGTATCTATCATGCTCATACGAACAGTTAAAAACTGGTTTGGCACAAGCATCTATTGAGAAGCACAAGAGTTTTGAAACAACTCAACCAAGGCTTCAAACATTTTCTAACCTGTCTTCTTATCGGCAATGTGTGAGATGAAATGATCCTTCACACAATCAAGAATGATTATCTTCACCTTTGCTAGACCAGTCAATTCTAGAATCTCTTTCGATACATGCTCCAAAAGATGAGCTTCCTCCATACGTAATTGAAGCTTAAGCTTCCAATGAACAAAATTAAGTGGGAGTTTTCTTCATCTCTTTCTAATAAACTCTTGTTGAGTTTCTCCTTGAGATCTTGATTCTTTTGTTCTCACTTTTGATTGCACTACTTTGTATCATTTCACTTTTTTTATTTTTCCAAGCAGTTTTTGACAATGATCTCGTAGGCGAGAAATTTCCTCATTTTTTGTAATAATTCATTGGCAACTTCAGTCTCAAGATATTTATAATTTTCTTGTTGTTTACCTAGTTCGTCCTCTAATTTTTAATTTGTGACTGCATTTACATGTCACTTTGATAATCCGTTAAAAATTGTTGTAATTTTTAAAAAATTATAGTTAAACAATTACAGTTATTTAATCCAATAGCAACTGTAATAGAATCATTGAAAGATAGACAATCACAGATACAATAGAACACAAAGTTTATCCTGGGAAACCCTCGTGGGGGAGAAAACCCAACAACCAAAATCCTCAATATAGATTCCATCAACCAATACAATGATGCGTTATAGCTCTCCAAGAAAGACCAAGACCAAAAACACCAAAAGAACCAGTCTCCAAGACTTGTGCGCTAGACCTTCTTATGTGGTCCAAGATGCACAAGAGAAGTGTGTGTGTGAGTGTGCAAATGAGAGGAACCTATCCTCTATTTATACACAACAGTGTCTCTTGAAGAGACATGACTCTTGACCTAACTAACCGATAAAAACAGGGCCGACTAGCCACAATGGGGCTTTTTACAATTATAAGTAAAATACCAATAATATAATAATTTCAATTGAGCAGATATGTACAATATAATTACAATAACCTTTTAAAGAATTGACCAAAACAAATATACAAGAATATCTTTCGTAGTTACACCAAAAATATTAACACACCCTCTTAACTAGGAAGGTATTCTTTCTGAACACAGACTCCAAGTCTGATACCACACGAGCTCACACCTATTGATTGTTGAACATGTGAATCTATACATCCTTGGATATCCATAGTGCAACATGACTTCACCCCATGCATCCAAGGTCTATGGGTATCTCTCAATAGCTACAACATGTCCCTAGGGCATCCTCTCCCCGTGATGCATCAGTAGCTGATCATGTGCATTCCTGTCTCAGTGCCAACCCTTTTTCATGCTGGATGAGATCCACCACACTCGGTGCCAGTCCTTTTTCATGTTGGATGAGATTTTTCGTTTGTTCTCAGTTCCAACCCTTTTTCATGCTGGATGAGACCCACCAGACTCAATGCCAGCCCTTTTTCATGCTGGATGAGACCCACCAGACTTAGTGCCAGCCCTTTTTCTTGCTATATGAGTTCCACCTGTCACTCCCTCTGAAGAGGGACCACACCAAGCTTGTCCCTGAAGTACTCAAACTTCGTCCTCGACAACGGCTTGGTGAACACATCCACGACCTGATCCTCGGTAGTCATGAACTGGAGCCTCACTACTCCCCTCTATACCATATCCCTGAGGTAGTAGTATATGATCTCGATATGCTTCGACCTGTCATGGAGCACCGGGTTCTCTGACAACTTTAGACAACTCTGGTTGTCACACCAAATGCAGGTCGCCTCCAATCCGAGACCAAATAACCCAGACAGCAGCTTCTTAAGCCACACTGCTTCTCTGCTCGTTGCACATGCTGCCACATACTCAGCTTCAATCGTGTTGAGTGCCACACGTGATTGCTTCATGATGCTCCACGAGACCATACTAGAGCCAAGACTAAAACAGTATCATGAAGTGCTCTTCCAGTCAGGAATACTGTCGGCCCAATCTGAATCTGAGTATCCATACAATCCAAACTCATGGTCAGATCTATACCAGAGACCATTATATAGAGTAAGTACCCTTAAGGTACCTCAACACATGTTTTGTTGCAACCAAATGAACCTGTCAGGGCTGCTCCAAATGTTGACTCAGGGTGTTCACAAGAAAACATATATCCGGTCTTGTGTTCGTCAAATACATCAACGAGCCCACTCTCTGCCTGTATAAGGTAGAATCCACAATCTCTGAAGTTGTATCCTGCAACAACTTTAGATTTGATACCATCAGAGTAGCCATGGCCTTACAGTCCAACATCTCAAACCTCTTCAAGATTTCCACAACATACTTTCCTTGATTTAGGAAAATCCCATCTGATCTCTGCCAAACTTCTAGTCCCAAGAAGTAGTGCATCATTCCTAAATATTTCATCTTGAATTATGCAGCCAATTTTCTTTTACACTCAGTAATGAGATTTTTCGTACCTGTTAGAAACAGGTCATCTACATACAACAGTAGAATCACCGGTTCACCATCCTCAACCTTAAAGTAAAGGTTAGGATCTTCACTTCTCTTACTAAAACCCAAGCTCATCAGAAAATTATCAATCCTACCATACCAAGCTCTGGGTGCCTGCTTCAATCCATATAATGCCTTCTTTAATCTGCACACATGAGTCTCCCTGTCATGTGTCTCGAATCCAAGTGGTTGTTCCACATAAACTTCCTCTTTTATTTCACCATCAAGAAGGTTGTCTTTACATACATCTGGTGCACCTTCCATTTCATCATAGTGGCCAATGAAAGTATAGTTTTGATCGAGGTATATCTTGCTATGGGAGCAAAAGTCTCTTCATAGTCAATCCCTTCCTTCTAAGAGAAATCTCGAGCCACAAATCTTGCATTATATTTTTCAATACTGCCATCAGCTACGAGTTCCGTCTTGAAGATCCATTTCGAGCTCACCACATATTTTTCCTTTGGTCTGGGAAACACATCCCATACATCATTTTGCATAATGGATCGGTATTCCTCTGCCATGGCATCTTTCCATACTTGATTTTTTGCAGCCTCTTCATAACTGGAAGGTTTTGCATCCATTATGTCACACAAGCATGCCACATAGCTGGAATATGGCTTCGGCTTCTTACTTTCCCTGAAAAATTTCTTTGGGGCACCAATTCTTTCTGCATCTCTGATAATGTAATGTCCCCATTTTGGGACATTATAAATTACAGAGTGTTATGCCTATCAGAGTAGCCAGATAGGGGTGATAGAGAGTTTGGGAGATACATAAGGGTTTTATTGGGCCCGAATTGCATCATTCATCATCAAGATCCATTTCGCACAGCTTGGTTTTGGTTTCGTTGCATTCCGACGATTTCCGTAATTTTGAGTTATTATGGGTCATATCTTAATTAATTTCACTAAGGTCATAATGGGCATATTACTTGGAGAAACCTCTTAGTGTAATAGCTCATCGGAATCGGGAAGAAGAGCACTACAGGATAAGATGATGAGAAGTGACTTTCAGTGGCCGGAAAAGCCATAAGGATGGATAAATCACTTTTTAGAGGTAAAATGATTAATTAATTAATTAAGTGATTTAATCAAGGAATAATAAAATAAAGTAAAAGTCACTTGGAGGGAAAAGGTCAACAACGAATTAGGGTTTCAGCNTAAGGGTTTTGGAAAGCTATAAGAGAAGAGTCAGCGACCTAATTCATCATTATGCAGATTATGACTTGTCATTGAGGAGAGAGGCGCATCTCAGGAGAGATAGTTCAGTGCATTCCAGGAGGAAGGCACCAGTTGGTTGATTTCGGTGTTGAGAGACACACCCTAGTCACCGAGAAGATCACCCAGGTCTTCCATCATTCTTCAGCAGCAATTATGCAGGGTTCAGCAGCAAGGGCACACTTATCCACGGTGAGGGCACAACTCCTAAGGAGGTTTAGGGAATCGACTTGTCCCATCCACGGAGAATTCAGATATTTCCCTCCGACCCATTTGAGAGGAAGGCAAGGCGCATCTTTTCCCTGGTTCCTCATCAGATTCTAACGGAGGAATCATCTGTGGTGCATTTTCCAGACTTGGAAGTGCGACACTTTTGGCGGATACATTCAGGGTTCCCGAGCGAGCATCAGGACAGATTCGGGGAAACCCTTCCGACCCATTTCCCAATAGACCAAGGCGGTCATTTTGAGATACATCTCAGCCGATTCCGACGATGGAATCACTAGGGCACATTTTGCCAGTGAGAGATGGGCGCATTCCCCTAGGGGGATCCATCCAGGGTCCAAACCCACCAGCAGAAGGGTCTAACAATTACCAGTACTAAGAACTAGAGAAGGGCGCATCATTTGGGACAGTTTCCAGGTCATTTCGAGAGGTACAGTCGCCAGGGCGAACTTTCCAGACTTCCAGCAATTACCGTACGAGATGCCATAGTTCCAGCGCATCCACTGATCCCGCAGTGCTCACCTATTCCGGGTATTATCATTTAGTTTGCTTATTGTATTCCGGCTAAGATCCTTTTGTCTTTTGATCTAGCCGAGTGTTGTCATTTTATTTAGCCGCATTCGGCCTTTGTACTCTGCAGAGATATCATAATATAAACTTTACAGTCCTTTGTCGCATTTGTTATTTGTATGATCATTTATATGTTGTAAACGATTAATCCTACACACACATTAGCAGCGTTTCCTAGACTAGCCAAGTCAGGAACATTACAGTGGTATCAAAGTTGGTTTTCCTACCAGCCTAAGGGGAAAATCAAATAAGGATCTAGATACATCATTACCAGCAAGTGGATTGACAGGAGCACAGATGGAGCCTACACCCATTAGATGCAGGGAGCGTTGCTACAATTGCAAAGTGCCTTGGAAGCCAAATCACAGATGTAGGGGTAAAGGGAAGGTGCACATTGTTGAGGTGCACTATGACAGCGAGGATGAGGAGATGCATGTGAATGCAACCATAGATGCCTATTTGGAGCAGTCTGATAAGGCTAGTGACTCTTGCACATCTGAGGGACACTTGTATGGACAGGATCATAGCGCATATCCTTCATCTTCCCCATCAGGTAATGTTGAGGATTCAACACTTCAGCATAGTGGTAACACTTGTGAGGATTCATATGTGTTGACACTTAGACATGATGAGATTAGGAGGTTGGATGACCTACCGGTGGGTGTAGACATGGCTTCCAGGAAGTCATGTATGGAGAATGATGAGCTTCCTATGATGAGTGAGCCACATTTTTCATCTTCTCAGTCACCTATGCTAGCCACGACACATGAGGATATCAGTGGCATTCATGATATGGTAGAGGAGCCTTGTGTGGGGATTGTACACAAGGAACATATGGATCTGCAGACACAGGAGGAGAGGTATGGCTTGGAGATAGTTGACCTTACACGTACCTATCAGTATCAGGAGAGTGAATCACCACTCTTGGAGATTCCATTGATGGACCAAGTTGTGGAGACCGACAGCTTGTTGGGACACTTACTCCTAGGATCAATCTACAGTGATAAGGATGCACTCCTTATTGGTCGAAATGACCATACCACGTGTCTGGACACATCTGTATGGGATCTAGGCGCAGATGATATTAATAGGGTGAGTGCACAGCAGGATACAGCTGCCCATACAGGATATGGTGCAATTCAGATAGAGGTCGCAGTTGGTGATGGCGTGCAGTGGCATACAGGAGGACTTAATAGCACAAGAGACAGTGGGCAGTTCAGTGCCTTATATTTTCAGGAGTGTGTTGTTGGGGATTCCATTGTTGACACCAACAATGAGAGGCATGAGGTAGCACCTCAACGAGATTGTGAGCAGGAGTCACGACACTTGGCAGGACAGTTGAGAGTCAATGAGGACATCATCATGGCAGCCACTAGATGCATTGATGATACACATGCATTGGTGGTAGGTTATTGTTGGAGGGCCTCGATGGCACAGGATAGTTCAGATGGAGGACTTGTCATTGATGACTTCCATACACTCAGGGAGAGAGTGATTGTGATGAGGGCCGACTACCAGCAATTGTTGAGGGATAGGGATTACCTATTGGAGGTTGGCGAGATGTATCATAGGGCACTGAGGGAGTAGGAGGTTGAGGTGGACCAAATCACTCATGAGTTGGTGAGCACACGAAGATTCTCGGAAGGCACACAGACAACCCTTCAAGAATCAGAGTCCAAATTAGAGGAGCTCCTTGAGGAAATTAGACAGAGATCCACTACATCTATTTCAACAGAGAGTCAGATATATCCCTCGGCCACATTGCGAGAGGATGTTGGTGATTTAGCAGTGGAGCACCAGTTGAGGGAGGAGCATGAGGAGTACCCAGGATCACTGATGAGTATGGAGAGATATGATCCAGAGATACATGAGGATGTCCATAGGTCACAAGGACCACCCTTCACGAGGGGTGTTGAGACAGTTGAGCACACACGTACACATGGGGATTCCAGAGCCAAGGGCAGTTATGAGGACGCTTCCATTTGTGTTCCAGGATTGGTTGACCTTCATGTAGAGGATGACCCCGTAGTACACCCAAGATCCAGGATGTTGCAAGTGTATACAGGAGATCACATGAGTATGCAGGGGCACACAGTGATGAGTGGTTGTTCACAGAGACATACAGAATTGTACAGTGGGATTCGGGGGGATGCACTGGATTGCAAGGAGGAGATGTACTTAGTAGAGCATGGAGATTCCTCTCCCTTGCAACCAATGTTTTAAAAACCGGAACCGGTACCGGAACCGGTCGAGGGTCTAACCGGAACCGGAACCAGAACCGGTAATAAACCGGTCGAACCGGTTTCAATAAACCGGTCTTTTTAAAAAATACATAAAATATATAAATTTTAACGAAAAAATATATTTTTAAGATTTTAAATCATGTTTCCAAAGCATTAGAGACAATTAGAGACAAAATATCCAAAGTATGCTCATGAATATATCAAAATGGCACCAAGTGCAATACATATNG
>JASDQU010297301.1:0-14143 GCA_032191745.1 Picea mariana | reverse complement strand
CTTAGCTGGGTTCTTATTTGGTGCTTGTTCTTGTTTGCCCAGGGTTTGCAAATGTTGGGATGCCGCATCTGTGGTTGGATCTTTGGTTACATTTGTTTTTGCACTGCAGTTTGCATAGAATACTATTAAGATAAAATAACAGACTAAAGAATTGTAGGCGATGTAAATTGCATATGTTACGCGTTGAAGCAGAGTTTGTTGGCCTCAAAAAATATTTCATAGTTGTCGATGCTTTTTACATGGATTCTATGTTACTATGGTTTCATAGTTATGAGAATGCCTTTTGCTGTGTGGGAGATATAGTTGTTCTCTACCTTTTACTTTCTTGTTGTAAACTGCATTTGACTCTAGTTTTTTGCGTTTCTATGGTCATTCCGAGCGACCGTCGTTCGATTGCATAGTTGGCCAGTTTTATGGATGCGGCTTCGCGAATAGGTTCTATCAAACTATGACAGGTCGTGTTCGGTGTATACATTAGCTTTCCCGAATTAGTTTTCTTTAAAAGAAGGCCTCCTGGACAAAAGAGAATGCAATTTATGAAATTATAGGTTTCCTAGACAGCATAAGTTAATGATCGCGGGTTCTCGGGGTGGCGGGCTGAAAATTGGGCTTTTGTTGTTTTGTGCCCTGCAAATAGCACGGAGAGTTTTGAGATCATTCCGACCGACCACAATTTGATTCCATACTTAGCCAGTTGTATGGAAGCGGCTTCGCGGATAAGTTGTATCGAACTATGGTGTATACATTAGCATTTCTGAATTGGTTTTCTTTAAAAGAAGGGCTCTTGGATAGAAGACATTTAAATTTATCAAATTATAGGTTTCCTGGACAACATAAATTAAACATAGGAGATATGTAATTTTATAAAGTAGATATATAAATAATGTGTAGAGTCGTCATCCCATACTTAGCCAATTTTTGCATCGTGGGTTCTCGGGGTAGGCAGCTGAAAATTGACAATCAGAGAGTTCCGCGATATACAAATTGACAATCGGACAGCAGGGAGAGTTTCGCGATCATTCCGACCGACCACATTTCGGTTCCATACTTAGCCAGTTTTATGGGCGTGCCTTCGTGGATAGGTTATATCGAACTATGGTGTATACATTAGCATTTCCGAATTAGTTTTCTTTAAAAGTAGAGCTCCTGGACATAAGACATTAAAATTTATCAAATTATAGGTTTCCTGGACAACTAGATTAAACATAGGAAATATGTAATTTTATAAAGTAGATATATAAAGAATGCACGGAGCCGTCATCCCATACTTAGCCAGTTTTTTCATCGCGGGTTAACGGGGTTGGCAGCTGAAAATTGACAATCGGGGAGTTCGACAATATACAAATTGACAATCAGACGTGCGAACTATTTGAATTTGAAGGTCGTCATGTCCAAAAAAGTTAGCATTCTCAAAATAGTTTACTTTACGTGCGTTTTACATACCCTGGTGGACAAAAAAAATAGTAAGCATTTTTTGGATCGCGGGTTCTTCGGGTGGTGGGCTCTAGGTTCGGTCCCTATTGTTCTGTGTCCTACAAATAGCACGGAGAGTTCTGTGATATACAAATTGACAATTGGACTTGTGGACTATTTTAATTTCAAGGGCTCGTGCAAAACAACTATTATTCTCAGATTACTTTTCTTTACGTACGTTTTACATACGCGCGTCAACAAAAACAGAATAATAGTAGTAATGTCTGTTACATAGAGCTCCATCCCCGCTACCTTCAGCGCTTCCCAATATACATTAAATATGCTTTGAAAAGTTAGAACCGAGTAGACAGGTTCAAAAAGATGGGCTTTAATAACTGGAAAGCTCAAGGACATCTCCCATTAAAATGAATAGACAGGCGAATATTATGGGATCTGGTAATTTATTTTTGCCTGCATTTTGAATTTGCGAAAATAATTTTTTTTTTTTTTTTGCTTGTGCAATTTTAGTTTTATTCAAAGCTTCAACATAGTTCACGAACATGTCGGCGACAGAGGCCTTGATGTCATGTCCCTCTTTAATATTGTGCATTTCAAAATGATGGGCTTTAATAACTGGAGGACATCTCCCATTAAAATGAATAGACAGGTGAATATTATGGAATCTGGTAATTTCTTTTTGCCTGCATTTTGAATTTGCGAAATACTTTTTATTTTATTTTTTGCTTGTGCAGTTTTAGTTTTCTTAAAATCTTCAGCATAGTTCAAGAACGTGTCACCCACAGAGGCCCTGATGTCATGTCCCTCTTTAATATTGTGCATATCTTAGATGTCAAATTTCAGAATCTGCTCGGATATGGGAATTTTAATACGTGCTGGTAGTCACTATTGAGTGTACATATTCAAAAAGATTGCCATTAATAAGTGAAAATATCGAGAACATCTGTCATTAAAAYRAATCAACACAAAATCTACRGAAGACCATCCARCCTTGMTTTTAAATACTTATTGTCATTTCTCTCTATGATCAAAGAGTTTCGCTTTAGGGTGCCTTCGTTCTAATGTTCCTGGTCATGCACATGTAAGACAACTTAGAGATGTGATTGAGGGGCAGATGAAAGAATAGAGACTGGTTTTATGTGATGTGAGGTTTGAGTAAAAAAAAAACTCTGGTATACAAGAGAAACTCAGAGAGGACGAAAAAAAAAGAACAAGTATATTCTAGTTGGTGTTCTCCCTATGTTTGATGCTTTAGTCGGTTGAAAAGGATGCCTGGAGATTCGTTGGTTGAACTTCTTTATTTCATTGCTGGGAATTGTAATGGATTTTGAGGTCGCGTGCAAAATAGTTCTCCGTTTAAGTATATAGCTTCTTCCAACAACACAGATTTGGCAGCTGTATCGAATTGTATAGATTGCACAAGTATTTGTCTACCTCAGAGGCGGGTAGCAGAAACTGTATGGGTGGATAAAATGACATATTATCACTACAAAAGTTTCTATTTGATAGTATGAAGACCTGCATGTGGGTCTGGTAGCCGACTTGACAAAAAGCTATGTTCTTTGTGAAATTTTGTTCGGTTTCCTCTGGATGTAGTTGCAGACTCTACATATTTGGCATCACCTCTAAACATTCCAGACCTTTCTGTGGGCTGCCATACCTCCACGGCTATGAAGAAAGATATATTATGATGTCATCTGCAACATTTGATACACTTGCTAGACCTATGCTGGTGCATTCTGCAGCATTTGATGCACTTGCCACACCTCTACTGCCTGAAGAAGTTATGTACCTCAACAGAGTTTCTTTTTGTATCTGGGTTGGACATTTATTCCAATTTACTGTAATAAAGCAAAGAAGTTCCACATACAAATCCTTAGTCAGGCTTCTCAACCAAACAAACAATCGAATATAGGGAGAATACCAGTCACTACGTACTTGAATTATTTTCCACTTCCTTAGTTGTTGTGACATAAAACGACTCCTTCCACTTTGAAATCGGTCTGAATGGCATTTCTAAGTTGTCTCGGATGTCAAGGGTCCGTAACATTGCAAGGAAAGCACCTTAAACCCCAACTTTTCGATGGCAGAGGGAAATTAATACTTGACAAAGAATGGAATGTTGAATAAGCAGGACATATCTAGAAGAGAGAAGGTATTCAAAAAAGTGGGATAGATGTAATTGGCAGCACTGATTAAGTACAAAACTGTGAAGAAGCTTCATCAATGTACATATTTTTAATTGGTCAATGACAGGCAAAATCGCAATCGTTATCGAAAATAGCCTCGGTTGTATTTTGTAACCCATCTTATTTGAATATAGAATAATTTTGGTTTATTTTTTAATAGTATTTTCCAATTTCTGGTATTTGTTTTAATTGTATTTTGTACCTTCTTCCCCTGTGTCGTTAAACATGAAGGACAAGGTTTTGTTTCTGCTGCCCACTACTTCAATCTAAATAAAACCTGGTCTGTTCTTTGTTTACATTTTACATTTAAGAATAATTTTTTATAGGCCATACTTATGTGGTAGCGGCACTGTATTTAAAGAAAGAAATTGGAGGACCTATCTTGCTCCCATTCTTCGGGTTCCATAAATATAATTAATAATGAGTAACGACAAGGTGGCTGAACTATTGACGCAATGTTCCTGTGAAGTATGTTGGATATATTGCAGCTTCTTCTATTTGATAATATCCGTGCATATATACTAATATCGGTACTATTGGAATAAATACAAAAAAACTTCCTCTTTGGCAAAGCTTAGGCAATTATGTTTGGGTTTGCGATATTAAACAGCTATGTCCATTGTTCCGTCATATACATCTTCCAGCCTAAGAACTTTTATAGTCTACAATTTATGCTTTAATTACTTAAAGTCACACCAATTTTTGATTTAATTTAATTTAGATATTGATATTTATGGAGAGTCGGCGTTTGTTGATGTCATTGCAACGAATACAAGATGAATAGATGATAAGGAGTTTATCTTGTTGAGACCACAATGCAAATTCATGTTTCTTGTTGCGCTATGTACATGTTGCAGTCAAATTTTTTGTGGTTTCAGCGAAATTTGCAAGCCAAAAAGCATCTTGCAGATTGGGAGATCATTTGCATTTGAAACATAACCAATCGATTCATATATATTAATATGAATACTATTTAGATAAATATGAAAACTTTCTCCATTCATAGATGCTAGTATGGAAAATATTGAATTAGATATCATAACTTTGTCTTGGCCAATACTTGGCCAGTTATCTGGGCACCAGGCCTCGGGTTCACGGTACCCAACACCTATGTCCCCTATTTCATCATATAGATGTTGCAGCGAAAGAACTTCAGTGATCTGTTCCTTTCCATACTTAGCCAATTTTATGCCTGCCGCTGCGGGGCCAACGCTTGCGAACCCAGCTGCTTATCGTTCCGCTATATACATCTTGCACTCAAAAGATCTGTGACCTATAATTCCATCGCGGGTTCCTCTTACACATTAACTTCATTCAAATTATTTGTTGTTGCTTTCCATCCCTAGCAACTTCGCATCCTTTCTGATATACATCAACAATACTCTTACTAGTGACAAGTGGACACAGTGGTACGAAAGATACTTATGTGATCTGCAATTCATGCTTTAACATCTTCATCTATATCCTCGCACGACGGATCCGACTGACCGTTGTTCCTTTCCATACTTAGCCAATTTCATGCCTGCCGCTGCGAGACCGGCGCTTGCAAACCCAACTGTTTATTGTTCCGCTATATACATCTTGCACTCAAAACATCTATGATCTACAATTCCTCCGAGGGTTCCTCGTATACATTAAGTTCGTTCAAAGTATCTGTTGTTGCTTTCCATCCCCAACAACTTTGCATCCTTCCTGATATACATCAACAATGTTGTTACTAGTGACAAGTGGACACAGTGGTATGAAAGATACTTTCGTGATCTGCAATTTATGTGTTACATGGTGAGAACTCAAAAGGCATTCGCAAGCATTTGCATTAATAATCAAACACTAGATGTTCTTTTGTGAGATACTTAGTTCTTTTTCCCTTCTCTTCTTCTCGTATATTATCTACAATTCCACTGCCAACACCTCCATCATTTTTCCCTTATTTTCTTCCCGTGTATTATGGGACTATAAAATATGGACATAATATTCTATAGAGCACGTACAAATTTTGCATTCCATACCTAGCGACATTTTGGATCGGGGGTTCTCGAGCGGGCGGGCGAGCTCAAAAATGGGCCTCCATTGTTCCGTAGCCTACAAATAGCACCCAAAGTTTCGTGATATACAAATTGACAAGCAAATCTGTGGACTGGCTGAGTCAACATTGCACTTCTATTGTTCTATGTCCTCCAAACAACACTCCCAGTTCTGCGATATAGAAATTGACACACAAAATGCAGAAATGGCAGTGTGGAGATTGCCATTGTTTATAGATGCTAATCCTTGTGAAGTATCTAACAGTATCTAAAAAAATATTTAGAATACTAAATTAGCACTTAGTAGTGACAACTGGACACAGAGGTACGAAACAGTTGGGATTGTACTCTCTGCAATATACAAATTGACTACCGGACATCGTCCACTCTTTCATGTTACAGATTATGCATTCAAATGTTCATAGCAATACAATTAGAAGGTCTGGGCCTCGCCTCCTCTATAGATACCTTCTCAGACTGTTTTGGATCCTCCTGTTGTCAGGTTCATGAAATATGCAACTCCAGCATTGGCGAGTTGACATATCTTTATTTCCATCTATATAATCAGACGATGAATCAGACCGACTGTTGTTGCTTTCGATACTTGGCGCATTTTATGTCCAGGGTTGCCGGTTTGGGACCAATTTCAGTTCCATCTATATCCTTGCATGGCGAATTGAACCGACAGTTGTTCCTTTTCATACCTAGCAACATTTTTGATCGCGGGTTCTCGGGCGGGCAGGCTCAAAATTGGCCCTCCATTGTTGTGTGTGTTACAAATAGCACCCAAATTTTCTTGATATATAGATTGACAAGCGGAGATGCCGACTGGCTGACTCAACATTGCACTTGTATTGTTCTGTGTCCTCCAAATAGCCCTTCCAATTTCGCGATATACAAATTCACACACGGAATGCAAGGCTAGCAGGGTGGAGATTGCCATTTTTTACAGATACTAATCCCTATGAAGCATTTAACAGAATCTAAAAAAATATTTTCAATACTAAATTAGCTCTTAGTAGTGACAACTGGACACAGAGGTGCGAAACAAGTGGCATCACACCCTGTGCAATATACAAATTGACTACTGGGTTCCAACATCGTCCTCTCTTCCGTGTTACAAATTATGCATTCAAATGTTCGAAATGATACAAGTTGAACGTCGGGGACTTGTGTCTTCTGCACACATGTTCTCAGCCTATTTTGGATCCTCATGTTGTCGAATTCACTAACTGTGCAACTCTTGGCTATTGTTTCGGGTTGGCATCAACCTTTGTTGTACCACAGTTCACAAATGTTTCAAAGTATCTGTCGTTGCCTCAGTTGGCATCCGGTCCTCCGCAATATACAAATTGACTACCGGGTTCACATCTTGTACTCAAAATTTATGTGATCTACAATTCCACCGCCGACTCCTTTCTCCTTTTTCCCTTTTCTTCTTCCCCTATATTATGTCTCTCTGTTTATATACTTGGTCGCCTTTCTATGATCGCAGGTTTCCACATTGGCGGGTTGACTTCTTTAACTCCATGTATATAATCACACCAGGAATCCAACCAACCGCTATTGCTTTCCATACTTAGGCAATTTTATGTCCACGATTGTTGGGTTGGCAATCTACAATTCTATCGCGGGCTCCTCGAACTCGCAAGCTTCACTGTACCACGGTTGACAAATGTGATTCCTAATATACATTTGCTATGCTCTTACTAATGACTCTTACAAGTGACGGTTGCACACAACAATACGAAACAGTTCGCATCCAGCCCTTCACAACATAGAAATTGACCACCGGGTTCCGACATCGTCCCCTCTTCCATGTTACAGATTGTGCATTCAAATGTTCTGAATCATACAATTTGACCATCCGGACCTCTGACCCTATTTTGGATCCTCCTGTTCACAGGTTCACGAAATCTCAAATTCTTAGTCAGTGTTTCGGGTTAGTGCATTCGAACTTTGTTGCTTCTTGTTCCCTGATATACATATTGCACTCAAAATTTTCGTGATTTACATTTCCAGTGCGGAGTTGTTGGTCCTTTTTCCCTTCTCTTCTTCCCTTGTATTATCGCTTTGTGGTTATATACTTAGTCGCCTTTCTATAAACACGGGTTCTAGCCTTGGTAGGTTGAGATATCTTTATCTCCATCTATATAATCATACAATGAATCCGACCGACCGCTATTGCTCTCCATACTTAGCCAATTTTATTGCCACGGTTGGCGGGTTACGCGTATTGCACTCAAAAAGTTCTGAGACATACAATTTGACCCTGGCACCCTCACCTTCAACAATTGTACCTTGCAACCCTATTTTGTACCGGTTTTTTTCCCCTACCCGTGACCTCCGTACTTTCTTACTATGCAATTAGAAACCTTTCATGCTAACAACTGACCATGCAGGAACCGTCAACATTGTCATTAATGGGCGAAAAGCTCAAGGAGATATCCCACTATTACGCATTAAACCAAGATGTGCAGAGAGTTATTTTGTCCCTTCCAATTGTTCATCTCCAACACGCGTCGTTGTGTTGGGTCGCTCAAGAAATTTGCAATGCTTAATCGCTCATTGCAATATCCACCATGTTCGCATTTCTATGTATGCAATTAGAAGTGTTTAATGTTAACAACACATCATGCAACAGTCGTCCAAATTGTCATTAATCAACGAAAGTCTCGAGGACATCTCCCATTCACACGCTTTTGACCAAAATTTGCACAGGGTTATATTAGCCCTTCCAACTTTTCATTTCATTCATCGTCTGGAACAAATAAACATCCTTGTAGACTTATGGCAGCAGGTTGACAACAGTTTTGTGGAGATACAGTAAATATGTTCGCAGAAGAGGACCAAAGGTTCTAGTGGTCCAGGGCATACTTTTACTATTCATCTCGTTCCACCCAGAACGAAGTGATTTGGACCTCTGGAATCGCTCATGCATGCTGCATCCTTGAGGTTTTTGACTATAAGGAGGTGGTCTTTTGGTGCGCTGAAAAATATATTCCAGGCCAAAGAATTATTCCACTGCGCGACCATTCTCTTGTTTCTTTGTCATCTCAGGTCTTCCGCGAGATGTTAAAATTGTCGAAACCAACATTAACGTTCAGAGGACAAGACTGCAAGCAATTTCTAGAAAATCATCATAACGGGTTGGACATCTTATCCGACTTCCTCGAAGACCTAACAACAGTTCCTGAAGATATCACAAGGCTCTAGGTAAGTTCCTTTAGAAATCCATTCCGGGAAATTGCTTGGTTGTTTACAAGAATAACGGGACAGGCGTCCACAGCAAGAATTTCCCATATAATTATTTATATTTTGTATTTCACAGTCAAGGAACAATACATTTTCAATTGGGAAAAGCTAATTTCCATTGAACTATGTTCCCAGTTGTCACGATTCAAAGAATCAAATAAATTTTATATGTCATCCTACTTGATTTTTGCAATTGTGTATTGCTACCCGTTTCCAAAAATTTCTCTTTCCAATAAAATAAATTGTGGATTCGACCCAGTAACATTCTGGCATGACGCCCTGTGGAGACACAAGGCATCCCATTGTTTTTATGAAGTTTTTAATGGCTTTGTATCAGTTTTCAAAGATTTACTATTAGGCAAGGATGCTCCGCAGATGTCTGGCCACGCAAGCAAGTTTTTGAACAAGAAGGGTACGCTTGAGGAAGAGGAAAATCACAGTGTCCTCATGGTATTTGGCTCTAAGGAAAATCTTGCCTTCCTTCCATGCCACATCATGGACAAGATGTTTGTTATAGAAATAGCAAGGCAATACAACCACTGGTTTCATTTTTTCCATGACAAGAAAAAAAAAACAGTTCATTCCTTTGCCCTGGAAAGTCGGAGACTTCGTGTGTAGAAACATCAACAAGATTGACGAGTTTGCCACCCATTTCAAGAAATTGAACCTAACGTACACCGAAAGGCTAAAAGGGTTTGACCCCAATGGAATTTTTGGAGAACATTTACTAGGTTTTGGCTTTAACACCTCTTTTATCCATAGACACCTGACCCAAGACAAGGATAGTGTCAACAACAATTCTGCTTCTGTTGATTGCGACGCAGAGACATTGCAAAGCGTGACTGAATTGTACAGACAACATGTTAAAGTATCCAATGAGAAGAGTACCTAGTCCCCCGCCAGCACTCCTAAGAGCACGACATCACGAAGCATCATTTCGAGGGTCCACATCAGTAAGAAAGCAACCCAGAAATCTTCGAATGGAGGAGGAGATAAGAACACTCCTCGCATAAATATTGATAGTTCTCACAAAATTCCACTGACGAAGAAGAGAAAAAACAATACAGGGCAGGCGGAGGAACCCGAAATTGAAAGTGGAAAACTACAAGTTGAAATTGAAGCTAAGCAGATGCAAAAAATTGGGTCGTCCATGGTGGAAATATCTAAGACCAATTTTTTTGACATAGATGTATCCTTCGTAATCTAGAGCGCTATTTTTGACAGCCAATCTAAAAGTATGGTCATTGAAAAGAGAGATGTAACAAACAGGAAAGGAAAATCTCAAACAAAGATTGACTTTAGTGAAATGACGTCATCCAAAATCTGCTCATTTCACCAGGTAACCAGTGACATTCTTCGTGATTCCATTGGAGGAATGGAGACGGATTATGCCAATATGAAACACCACCTCAACGAATTTGAACAGGCTTTCATTGCAACACTAGAATTTTCCATACCTTTGGCAAAAATATCCTCTACCCTCCTTGCATACTCCAGAGCCCTTGTAGAGAACAACATCAACAAACGAATGCAGCTAGTTATTGAAGCCTGGGAAACATCACAAAATTTAGTTTCCTTCGGAAAGAAGGCCAATGATTTGTTGGAACATTTGGAGGCAAATTTAAAAAATGAATAGCTTTTATGTCATCAGGTAATGGACCCTTTTGCCAACTATGTCGTGAACACATCAGAACTAAAAAGAAGATAGGAGAAACTCCCCTCCCCAAAACGCACCAAAAAACTAAAAGCATGATGGAAAAAAAAATTGACAACCTGCAGCTCATTGTCAAATCATGTAAACAAGTCATATCAGAAAAAGAAGATTTATTCACAAGCCTGCTCTAGATGGACTTAGCTGGAACTACCAACGAGGTTCAAGATCCAAACTTAATTCTCAAATCTTTGTCAGTCACCAAAGAAGCCTTTCAGGAACAAGTTGATATTTTAAAGGGGTTGTCTTTCGAAAAGTTTTACGGCATACTTGAACATCATCTAGATGAGCACGAGTGATGGGTACTAGACTATGCCTCACACAATGAAGAAATTGAACAGAGTCTGCATAGTATTTCAATGGATCTAAGGAAATTAGAAAACGACCTCTACAACATAGAGATATGGGATGAAATCAACACAAATCCCATGAAAAGCTACATCGAAGAATGGTTCCAACACAGAATGGACAGCCTTGTCCAGGAAGGGCAACAATCGATCAACAGGACTCCACTGCCCATCGACAACAGCAACAAAAATGCATCGGCTTCATAGTAAGTCTATATTGCCATCTTGTTTTGTTTATCATCTTAGTTTAAGTTTATGTTGTCATCTTCTTTTCTTTATCAATCCACTTATGTCCTCTTTAAATAGAAATCTGTAAACAAAGACTCATAAGTTCCAATTTATTCTTTTCAAGTCTTCCTCTCTACCGTCGCACACTGCTTTCGACGTTCCTAATTCTTGTACTTATTTCTTTTTATGGTCCACGGGAGCCCCAATTCCAATCTATATGACAAACACATTTAAATTTCCAGAAACATGTAACAGACATTATTATTTTTTGCTAAATTCCAAAGAAAACTGATTTGACAATGTCCTTATTGTATACTAAACTTTGGGTTTCCAGGAACCTTCTTATTTGTTCCAAAGAAAACTAATTCGGATGTGCTACATTGATGGTTTAAATGTTGATGTAATTTACTGATATATGTAACAAACATTATTTATTTTATAATAAGTTTGTATAGTTCACAAGCCCGCTTGTCAATTTGTATATCGTGGAACTGTCAATGGTATTTGTAGGGCACAGAACAACAGAGGCCCATTTTTGAAACCGCCAGCTCGACAACCTGTGATCCAAAGACTCGCTAAGTATGAAATGAGCACTCCATGCATGCTCTATAAAACGTGTGCAAAGAAAACTAATTTGGCAATGCCATATCTTTTTTGTCCAAAAAAAGCCTTAGTTTTAAAGCAAAGTAATTCAGTGTAACATACGTTATTACTATTCTATTATATAACAGACATTATTAATTTCTAGTAAATTTCTATAGTCCGCAACTCCGCCTGTCATTTTGTATATCGCGGAATAGTCGGTGCTATTTGTAGGCCACGGAACATCAGAGGCCCAATTTTGAGCCCGAGAACCCATGATCCAAAAATTGGCTACGTATGCAATGAGGGCTCCGTGCATGCTCTATAAAATCTCATCCCCATACTTTATAAAAGTACAAATTTTGTATCTATAAAACTAAATATCTACTTTATACAAGTACTATTTTGTATGTATAATTTATTTTTTTCTGTTGACTTTCTATGCTCTTGTTTTAAAAATAACTAATTATGTAATGCTAAATTTTTTGTGTCCAACAACCTTTCAAATGTTGATATTTTTTTATATTTTTCAGGAAGAACTAATTTGGGAATACTATGTTTTGCATGCAAACCACATGTATTTCAACTTTCTAGCCACGTGCCTGTACTAGGTCGCATTTACTCCCATCCCAACTTGGCAGGGACTACGCTGCCATGCAACACTTGTTATTTGAGATATCAAAGCTAAGTTAAGTAAGGGTACACATTTAAATATTTCCCAAAGTAAAAAATCTACGAGAGGAAGAAGTATAGTTTATTTCAAATTGTGCATTAAAGATATTGGTGGAAATATTTAAAAATAATAATAATGAAAGATCATTGAATAAGAAAAAGAACTATATCAAGGTTTTAAGTGGAACTACYRTTGAATATATTATTTGTGGGACTATCATATCTTATATATCTATATTAAATAATATTTATTTATTATATGAATATATATGAGATTGGYGATTTAATGAATACAATGGATGTGATCACCTATYGATAATGAAAATGGAYGTCAAGGTACATAGTACATTATAACAAGTGTGAATATATGTKCTGACATTGAMCACCTGTAGAATATATCAATYAKGGGACATTGTTGTATTCTCATTGTCAATAGCAAGGGAGCTTGTCACCAATGATTGCAAGGCCCAAGGTACTATAAAGGTCTCTAGCTTTCATTCCTAGAGAAAATTGAGTTGGTGTCAATAGGACAAGATCTACTAGAAGGAGGGCATTAATGCATCCCCCATTGACYAACATGACCGAGTATTAGGAACATGGTAWGATTTCAAGGTTTTGGAAAGAAAATTGAATGAATGCACCACCAAGTATGTCTCTCACATGCACCAAATGAGAGTAGCACACATAAAAGACCCTTTGAGCAACAACCAATAATGAAATCGATTGACAAAGGTGAGGAATTCCACCTGTTAGCGTCGGAAGTCACTCCTGGATTGCTTGCAGGAGCAGAGCCTGACACCCATCAGTTTAATGTCACGATTTGTTTAATTGGGTGATCAAATGGAGATTAACTCGAACGATGTGGTTCCAACTCTGAAACTAGGCCAGGCATGCATGCGCAAGTGAGGTCTTAGGTAACTCCAGACAGTGAGTTGTAGTAAGGGTGAGTAGGGGGAAGACTTGTATCAGAGAAATGCAAAGGTCTATTCTAAACATCAGGTTCCTAACAGACTGTGAAAGAAAACATCTAAACGCAAGATCTTCTTACGCTTAAACGTAGAAAACCAGAGAGAACAATAATGCCACAATAAATCCTTTATAATAACATTAATGCCACAATTCGTGTGAATCAGTCGATCATGAACTCTCGTAGTGTAAGATGAAAACTTAGACGGGAAAAGAAAGATTGTCTGCAATTAAACAAGAAATCTTACATACAGATGCATAACCAGAGCTAAGATATCTGTTAAAACTTTACAATCGGGAGCTTCGCTCTACCATTGATACTTTAAAAAATACAAAGACTGAGTTTATATACTCAGGAAAATTTACCTAACAGAGGCGTGCTCGTCGCCCAAGGTTCTGTGTCCCTTCAGCCAAATTTGGATGGGATTTCTTTGTCAGACACCACCTTAACTATGCATGGCTCCTGCAGGAAGAGTAGTTGAGCCAGTGAATGTTGTTTTAGCGCGTGCAGACCTCCTTCGGCTAGTTGAAGACTCGGCATGGCTTTTCTGCAAGAAAGGGTACATAGGACCTTCTCGAGCGGACCGCTTACCAGACCCTCCATACTTCACAATTAATGAACGAAGAGAGGTTTCAACCACCCCTTCTTGCTTCATTTACTCCAAGTGAAGACCAGGCTCGAATTCGGGTCAGATGCAACTAGGGGTCATGACGGACCTCTCTGAAACTCGATGCCTT
>JASDQU010297300.1:0-14077 GCA_032191745.1 Picea mariana | reverse complement strand
TCTGGGGGCAAGCAGGCCCCCAGCGGGGGTTCAGGGGCAGCGTCCCCCGATGGGGGTTCGGGGGTGAAGCCCCCGAAGAAAAAATTGCCTTGTAAGAGTATATTGTAATTTCATTGTAAATTTGTACCGTTCATTATAAGGTCGCAGATCTAACGGTAGAGATTATGTTAGGGTTTTTTTCCCTAGAAGGCAACCCTCTTTTATGAGGGAAATGTATTGCGGCTATGTATGATGGTGAATATTGTATTCTGAGAGAGGAGACTGTGAGAGAAAGAAGAGGAATTTACAGCGGGTTTTGCTGTAGGTTGTATCCTTTCATTTGCTGGATAATAATAAAGGAAGGACCTGGCAATTTCTCTGGTGGATGTAGCCCACACTGGGTGAACCGTGTAAATCTGTGTCTCTCTTGTATTGTGTGTCTTCTATGTTTGGTTTATGCATGTTTTATTTTATTGCTCCGCGATCCTATTTTTCTAACACGTATGTGAACGGAAAAGGCGCTCCCCCTCCTCAGTATACTCTAGTTCTCTTGGTTGGATTGTTTTGTTTGTGATAGTAGCAGTGGGTTTTGCATTAATTATCTATCTCCTTTTATTATTGTCTGAATTAGATTTCAAGTCGAGGATTGAGGCCATCAATGACTGTTTTTATAAACATTCATTGGTGTTGTGCTAAGGGATTTTGTGGAAGTTGCACCACTTCCCAGTGTCCTTTTTTCGTCTTCTCGTTACCCTTATTTTCCTGTGGCTTGGACTGGTGGTATTGAGGTTGGTTGTTCTGTGAGTTAGGGTTTCCTTTACTAGAATTTGGTTGTTGTGGATTTGTATAACTGAACTCTCGCTTGTTCTGCTGCATAAATATTTTCTCGATTTTGATAGCATATCAATAAGCAGATCCTAGTGATGAAATTTCTAGAAATTCCATTTCATTTTGGATGTAACTATGTAGAGCCCCAGGGTATTTTAGAACTAGATGTCGCTTAGAGTATTTGATACACATATTGTTGTTGAAGGTATGGAAGGTATTTGTGAAATCTGACACTATTTGGCCCCTCTCTTGATGTAGTGTGGTCCATCCCATGTATTGGTCATCATAGTTTCCCACATGGTAATATTTCTCCTTGAACTCATCCATAAAAAAATCCCAAGTGGGCTCGACCCTAAATATTCCAGACTCCTCTGTGGAATTTTTCTCCTAGTAAGTTTCCCACCAATGTTTGACATGGGGGACAACCTTAAGGAGCTCAAAGGTGATATTTTCTCTGTCGAAAAAATTGTGAACAAAGAAATAACCTTCTAGCAAATTTAACCACTTTTCCAAAGCATCCACATCGATCTAACCTGCATATACGAAAATATTAAAATTGACTTGTACCTTGAATGGGAAAGTTTCTCCAAAGCGACTTCTTGACGAAGATGCACTTGTTATTGTCGGTAATCATTGAAGGATTTGGGAAAAATTATCCAACATCCCGTTCCTTTGTTATGTAATGGATTCCACTAGAAACAACTTGATGGGATCCTTTTTTCCCTCGACTCTCTTTTCTTCCGCCATGGGAGGTATCTTAGGCCAGTAAGAGCAGTTTTCCTCAAGAGAAACTAGCTAGAGACCCAACTCTTTATACCCTAACCTCGATGGGGACATGCACTAAGAAACGAAAAGGAGTAGCCTTATCTGATACCACTAATATGAATTATTTTGAGAACAAAATGAAGATGTAAATATAATAAGTAAATACACAAATATATTTCTAGAAGCGCAGAGATACAATAATGCATAATTTTTATTAATTGCGAAAATGGACATGAATTGTAACAATACAAAGTGAATGAACTTGCTAGAATGGTGGAATATTGTCTCTAAGAAGAGATGTGATGGCTACACTCATTCACACGAAGATTATGATGTTTACAATGAAGCTCCAAAGGCATTTTTAACATAAATAAAATACAAAACCCTAACCCTAGAAGATGAAATGCCAAAAGGTTTGTGGGCCTCGATGGGGGTAGTTGATACGTCAACTTACCAAGAGCATAAATTTTGTATACGATATTTTTTTAGGGCACACAATAGCTTTTTAGAAAGGTATATCCAAGGACTACACATGTTTTTGTCACACTTTGTCTAATGCATATAGTGTGACTATTCCACACCCAAAAAATGTTGTTTAGGACCTCAAAACAGACCCGAAATTTTATGACCAGAAAAACTATAGAAAAATTGCCAAGGTGGAAATCCCTATTTTCAGCCAGTGGAATAGGTGGGTGGTGACCAATTTCCGCATGGATAAATTGTCAATTGAAAATTATACATATACAAGAAAAATCTACAAAAGTATACAATGTTGGGTGCATATCATTCAAATAATTATTTGTCTCCCACTTCCACATCCAACTGAAAATATTGTTGGGTGAGTACCTCCACACACTACTTGGACCCAACACTTATATTGTTTTATATAAAGAATGAGACATTTTTCTTTCTTGCCTCTCCTTGTCTACAGTTCTATGTGAAACAAGTCACTTATTTTTGCATGCCTTTACTAATGACCCCTGCAACTACTATTGGTGAAAGTTCATCCTTTCCTCCAATGTCTTACTTTTGGTTCTTCAAAGTGCAAAAAAATCCAAGCTCCTTTAATAGTAACTCCACCAAAGTATTTGATGTTTCCAACCTGATATTTTTTTGGTATTCACCATCTCTTGCACCCAAAGTTTGCTTTCCCAAAACCAACTCTTCTTGTAGCTATGCAATGACACATTGTCTTACTATGGATTCACTGATTGCCTCATTCAAATTTATGATTGATAGTGTTTTTATCCTCCCTAACTTCCTTCTAGTCATAATAGGCACACCACAAGTATTGGTTGTTTCTAAGAATATCAAAAAGCTCTCATGGGACACCTAAATATTTTTCGAAATCTTGAGAAAGTCAATTTCCCTAGGATGACTATATGGTCTTCCAAGAGAGCCATTATCAAGTCCAAAATACCAAACCATTTCCCAACCTTCAAAGGTAGGGAATGAACTACTCGTATCATTGGCTTCACTATTGAGTTCACCACATTTAATGTGGCCATTATTCTCTCGGTATTATAGTGAAGTTTTGTAGAATTATTTTCACTTACAAATTTATGGGTTACACCATTGTCGATCAAGGCTACCACCTTCAACCCATCCACAGTTGCATTCACAAAACAAACACCATTCATATCTTTGTCTTGCAATCCATGTTCATGACCTTCCAAAACAAACTTTCCCATACTTACTATCAAGGAACCTAAAACCTACATCGTTTCCTTTTAATTATGTGGCACTGTGGATGCCTCCAAGACTTTTATATTCACCTTCAAAGTTGATTGTACTTGGTCTTTTTCCACATCTTCCAATTTATTTTTCAAAGGATAATTCATTGAAAAATTATTTTGGTAACAAAGGAAACAATTTTTTTTTTATCTATGGGCGTAGGTGATATTGGTTTCATCCTCATCAAAATGTTGGAGTCATATTAAGAATATTCCTGTTTTAGCGATCCCAACTTAGGAAATGTCCAAGTCTAGACTTGGTCTATCAAAGACTTCTAATTTTGAACCCAACCTTCATCTCGTGAATTGATTTGTTCCAAATTCACCACATGCACTGGGTAGAAGTAACATATATCTTGATCCCAATGTTCTAGGCCCATGGTCATGACTTATGTAATACCTCCACTTATATATGCAATAGGCACACTTCCACGGTAGGTGTGGAGAGTTTCCTCAAAAGGTTGCAATGCTAGACTTTTATTTCTTGATCAAATGGACAGAGTAGTGAACCGTCCATGTTTCTCTTATATGTAATTGGATTTCCTTGGACGCATGAGTCATACATATGGACCCAAGGGGAAAATCATCCCATAACTTGGGTGAACTAGTGAAAATTCAAGCACACATGGGCATGGTTGGATGGACATAGCAATCATAACCTGGAACAACTAAATGGATAGTTGATGGACAAGTCACTGAAGTGACAATGAATAACACTTAGGTCCACCTTACCATGAAGGGGCTTGAAAGTGCATGGAAATCTCATATAAAAAGGAGGATTCCTCAAATTTCTAAGGCATAGTTAGGAAGAGGAAAGAAGTCATCAAGGATTTATGCAGATGTTCCAAGTTCAAGGTTTGGGTACAATATAATGACTTTCATTGGCTAAGTGACAAAGGGAGGGACATAAGGAGTATAGTAGGTAGGAATGCAATTTTTGTAGGGGTTGAATTGATAGTTATTGCATGGGGTATCAATGAACTTGTAACATAGCACATATTCTCGTGGAATATTAAAGAATACCCATAATTTCACTAAATATTGATAAATACCTCCTAAAATTATTTTTTTGAACCCCCCTTATAATATATCTTTCCAATTAAAAAAACCCTTACTACTAGGTACCCCTTTTAATACCCCCCAATATCTATAAACTCCCTCTTACCTTGAATATCCTTCCCAATACCTATAATATATTGACTTTATTTTTCACAATTTAAAAACCCCCTTCATGAATGAACATGATAAGATATTGCTCAACAAGGTGAAGCCCTTGTGATTTCTTATAGGCTACTTGTATTATGTAATTATAGTTTGTAAAGAAGCCATAAGAAATTGATCACATTCCTCTATTGTACTTGTAACATTATTTATAAAACAAATTTTTATGGAATATACCTTTAGTGTTGTCCATACGTATGTATTGTGGTTTCTTTATGGATATTAGATGTTATTGTTTCTTATAAATCTTGTGTTGGCTAAGTTAAAATAATGGCTTAGTATTGATCTGTAAATTTTCATGGATATTCGACTACAATACTTCGTCACAAGAGATCAAATAAATAAAATTGAAATCTACATTATGAAGGTTAAATTCATTTAGATTCCAGAATAATTTGTTAGTGATTTTCTTCTTATGCATAAAATAGATAAAATGTGGAAAGTAGAGAAACGTAAAATACAATCACACACCATCCACTAAAGAACATAGAGATTTTCTTTGGGAAACCATTACGAGAGAAAACCCAACTAGAAGATGAGGTTTCTCTGCTCTTTTTTCTTTGGCATGGAAATAATGTAAGTATAAAGGAGAGGGAACTCTCTATGGAGTTACCTAAGACCCGGGGCCTGTTAGGATACTACAATACATTAACCCCCTCTATTATTTTCTCTAATTTCCCACTCCCAATTTCTCTTCTCTTCTATGGAACAAGATACAATAACATAGAATCGAACCCCTTCTCCTCCTAGTGGCCTGATATTTATCTAGGGGAAGGTTTTTTACTTCCGCAACCCTCAATTGTGATAGGGTTTTGGACATTCTAGAATATTCTTGAAATTGCATACATGGATAGCCCCATATGTATGAGTAATAGGGGATAATGTGGCATCCTCTCGTACCATGGTGGTCAACACGGTAAGTCAACTTGTGAGAGGCTTAAATTTTTCATACGAGCTCTGATTGACGTGATTTTCACGCTATTCGAAAGGTATCAATGTGTGAAATAACATCATGGGGTCCAATATATGATAGGAAACTTTTATCCCCCAAAAAAGTAGTTTGATTCCTCAAAATGGTTCTTGAAGGTTTTGAGACCCAAGTTTTCTCAATCGAGACCTGCCACTAAAATCACCCTACAAGTAGATTCCTCCAATGTTTCAACTCTGAAAGCATCAAGATAGATGAAAAATGATACAATTATCCAATCTAGATCATACTTACACATTTAGGGAGGATTATAGTCCCCAAAATATTTGCTGGATGAGGTGAGGAAATTTTTCCTCGACCTTCTCCTCGGAGTACCAATTTTCTTTTCTTGGAAGTTGTCCTTTCAACCCAAAATGCCAAAGGTCATGTTGCCCTTGTCTTGTAGTTTTAGACTACTTTTGAAAAATGTGTCCTCTGTTAACTCTTCCTTAGCATCTGGTGCTAAATCACTTATGAAAGGTTAAACCCGCTCCTCCTCATGACCCAACATGGACGACTCATACAGTTTGAGAATCTCCACAATCAATTCTTATGAAATGCGCATGTATGGGCGTAGAATGAGTCTATAGGCGTTGTCTCCCACATTTTCCAATATCGAAAAAGGACCATACCACATAGAATTAATCTTCTTACCAGTAACTTGTAGTCTTTCCTTATTCATTTATATCCATACTCTCTCTCCCACTGTAAATGTTATCTCTATTTTGTGTTGCTCATGTCTAGCCTTGTACTTTTCCTGTGACTTCTTTAGTGTCTCTTGTACTTGCAAATGGATCTACCTGATCTTATGAACATTTTTTTTCCTTTAATGCATCTCTTGTGAGCTCCTCCCTCACTCCTTGTTGTCCATATACAACATCTAACATTGATGGTGGAAAATATCCAAAGCAAGTTTCAAAAGGTGACTTACCAGTAGAAGTGTGGAATGCTTTTCTATAAGAGTGCTATTTATAGATCAAATTTCCATCTGAAGTCTTCAAATGCTTCTAAAAGCAACCCCACAAAATATAAACCAAAGTCATATTGGATACATATGTCTTCTCATCTGTCTATGGATGGAATGTTGTATACCTCTTCAACTTTGTTTCCATGTTCTCCAACAATGTAGTCCAAAATGCACTGAGAAATGGCATCTCTATCTAAAATGATTCTCCTTGGTCTCCCAGTATGCACCCAAACCTATTCAAAGAACTTCTTTTCTTCTTCTTATCCTCTAATGGAATTTTTGCAAGGAATTTGAATGAACTTCTTGTTGAACCTATCAACTACCACGAATAAATAGTCATGTCCCATCTAGGTTATTGGTAACCCTCCCACAAAATCCATGGAAATGCTTTCCCAAGGTTGTGTGGGTACATGTAAGGGATGGTATAGACCTTGCTTCCTATTTTTGGGCTTGTTGGCACAACAAGGTATACATCCTATAATATACCATGCTACATCTTCTTGCATTCTTGACCAATATACATACCTCTGTAAGTTGGAATTTTTCTTTCCAACACCAAAATGTCCTACAACCTTAGAGGTATGATCCTCTCTCATAAGTTGCAATTGTTTACCTTTAGGAAGACAAAGATTGTCGAGATAGTAGAGTAAACCATTATTGAAATGATAGTCACCCTTTTTGTCACCTTCTTCTATATAAATTTGGCTTTGTAGTTTTTGAAACACCTTGTTGAAGTCCTCATATTCTATGTATGCCTCTTTGTATCAATCATGGGTAAGAGGCTCCATTTGCATCATAGTTCCCAAAGTTGTAATCTTGGATGTGGGTGGGCATGAAAGCATGTCTTCCAACTTATTTTTTCTACCCTTCTTATACTTTATGATGAAATGAAATTGTTGTAAGAACACCATCCATCTCTAGTGTCTGGTTTATTGTAAATTACTCTGGGATTGAAAATACAGGAGTGGTTGATGATATTTTTATATGATGGTATCCTTGCCCATGAGATAGTACTTCCACTAAAATCACCATATAAGTTGATTCCTCCAATTTTTCCACTTTGAAACCATCAAGATAGATGAAAAATAATATAATGATCCAATCTAGATCATACCTATTGATTTAGGGAGGCCTTTGGTCCCCAAAATGTTTATTGAAATAGGCAAGGAAATTTTTCCTTGACCTTCTCCTTGGAGTACCAATTTTATTTGCATGGAAGTTGTCCTTTCAACACATTCTTCCAAGGGTCATGTTTCCCATGTCTTGTAGTTTTAGAATGCTTCTGCAAAACTGTGTCCTCCATTAACTATGCATGAGCATATGGTGCTAAATCCCTTATGAAAGTTAGGACCTGCTCCTCCTCTTGGTCCAACATGGATGGCTCATAGACTTTGAGATTATCCACACTTAATTTTGATTAAATTTGCATATATGTGGGTAGAATGAGTCTGTAAGAGTTGTTTCACACCTTTTCCAATAGCTTAAAAAGACCATACCATAGAACCTTTATATTATTACCAGGACCTTGTATTCTTTCCTTATTTATCTGTAGCCATATTCGGTCTCCCACTCTAAATGTTACCTATATTTTGTGTTGTTCATGTCTAGCCTTGTACTTTTCCTGTGAGTTCTTCAATGTCTCATGTACTTGCAAATGAATCTACTTGATCTTATCAAAAAAAAAATTCTCTTTAATGCATCTCCTATGAGTTCCTCCCTCACTCCTTGTTGTCCATATACAACATCTAAGGTTGATGGTGTAAAATATCCAAAGCAAGCTTCAAAAGGTGAATTAACAGTAAAAGTGTGGACTTCTCTTTTATAAGAGTGTTATATATAGATCATATTTTCATCCAAGGTATTCAGATGCTTTTAATTGTAACCCCTCAAAAGATAAACCAAAGTCCTATTGACTAATTTTGTCTTCCCTTTTGTCTATGGATGGAATGTTGTAGACCTCTTCAACTTTGTGTCCATCTTATCCCACAATGTACTCCAAAATGCACTGAGAAATATGGTATGGTATCTTTGTCTGAGATGATGCTCCTTGGTATCCCAAAGTGCACCCAAACCTATTCAAAGAACTTGTCTGCTGATTATTATCCACTAATGGTATTTTTAAAAGGCATGTGAATGCACATATTGTTGAACCTGTCAACTACCGCAAATAAATAGTCATGCCCCTTCTAGGTTGTTGGTAACGCTCCCACAAAATCCATATAAATTATTTCCAAAGGTTGAGTGGGTACATGTAAGGGATGATATAGACCTTTCCTCCTATTTTTGGGCTTGCTAGCACAAAAACGTATACATTCGATAATATACCTTTCTACATCTTCTTGCATTTTCAGCCAATACACGTACCTCTGTAAGTTGGAAAATGTCTTCCCAACCCTAAAATGTCATGCAACCTTGGAGGTGTGAGGCTCTCTAATTAGCTGCAATCGTTCACCTTTAGAAGAAAGAGTTTGGCGAGCTTGTAGAGTAAACCATTATGGAATTGATAGTCACTCTTTCTTTCACCTTCTTTTGTATAAATGTGTTCCTCTAGTTGTTGAGACACCTTGTTGAAGTCCTCATATTATATGTATTCCTCTTTGTATGCATCATGGGTAAAAGGCTCCATGCGCATCAGAGTTCCCCAAGTTGTAATATTGGATGTGGGTGGGAATGAAATAATGTATTCAAACTTGTTTGTGCTACCCTTCTTATACTTTATGATGAAATTAAATTGTTGTAAGAACTCCATCCATATGTAGTGTTTGGTTTGATGTAACTCAATTTGGGATTGAAAATAATGGAGTGGCTGGTGATATTTTTGGATGATGGTCTCCTTGCCTATGAGATAGTGCTTCCACTAAAATCACCCTACAAGTTGATTCCTCCAATTTTTCCACTGTGAAAGCATCAAGATAGATGAAAAAGAATATAATGATCCAATCCAGATCATACCTACCAATTTACAGAGGCCTTTGGTCCCCAAAATATTTATTGAATGATGTGAGAAAAGTTTTCCTTGACCTTCTCCTTGGAGTACCGATTTTCTTTGCATGGAAGTTTTCCTTTCAAACCAATCTGCCAAAGGCCATGTTTCCCATGTCTTGTAGTCTTAGAGTTCTTCTACAAAATTGTGTCCTCTGTTAACTCTGCCTGAGAATATGGTGTTAAATCCATTATGAAATGTAGGACCTGGTCCTCCTCTTGATCCAACATGGATGGCTCATAGATTTTGAGATTCTCCACATTTACTTCTTATTAAATGTTCATGTATGGGGGTATAATGAGTTTGTAAGCGTTGTCTCCCACCTTTTCCAATAACTTAAAAGAACCATACCAAAGAGCCTTTATATTCTTACCGAGACCTTGTATTCTTTCCTTACTCATCTGTATCCATACTTTGTCTCCCACTCTAAATGATATCTATATTTTGTGTTGTTCATGTCTAGCCTTGTACTTTTCCTATGATTTATTCAATGTCTCATGTACCAAAAAATGGATCTACCTGATCTTCTCAACATTTTTTTTCCCTTTAATGCATGTCTTATGAGTTCCTCCCTCACTCCTTGTTTTCCATATATAACATCTAAGGTTGATGGTGGAAAATATCCAACACAAGTTTCAAAAGGTGAATTACCAGTAAAAGTGTGGACTACTCTATTATAAGAGTGCTATATATAGAGAATATTTTCATCTGAGGTCTTCAGATGCTTCTGATTGTAACCCCTCGAAAGATAAACCAAAGTCCTATTTACTACTTTCATCTTCCCATTTGTCTATGGATGGAATGTTGTATACCTCATCAACTTTGTGTCCATGTTCTCCTACATTGTACTCCAAAATGCACTAAGAAATATGGTATCTATGTCTGAGATGATTCTCCTTGGTATCCCAAAGTGCACCCAAACCTATTCAAAGAACTTATTTGTTGCTTATTATCCTCTAATGGTATTTTTACAAGACATGTGAATTCACATCTTTTTAAACATGTCAACTACCACAAAGAAATATCCATGTCCCTTCTAGGTTGTTGGTACCCCTCCCACAAATTCCATGGAAATGCTTTCCCAAGGTCGAGTGGGTACATGTAAGGGATGATATATACCTTGTTTTCTATTGTTGGGCTTGCTGTCAAAAAATAGTATACATCCTATAATATACCATTCTACATATTCTTGCATTCTCGGCCAATACACGTACCTATGTAAGTTGGAAAATGTCTTCCCAACACCAAAATGTCCTGCAACCTTGGAGGTTTGAGCCTCCCTGATAAGCTGCAATGGTTCACCTTTCGAAGAAAAATCTTTTTGAGCTTGTAGAGTAAACCATTTCGTAAATGATAGTCACACTTTATGTCACCTTCTTGTATATAAATGTGTCCATGTAGTTGTCAAAACACCTTGTTGAAGTCCTCATATTATATGCATGCCTCTTTGTATGCATCATGGGTAAAAGGATCCATGTGCATAATAGTTCCCAAATTTGTAATCTTGGATGTGGGTGGCCATGAAATCATGTATTCCAACTTGTTTGTGCTACCCTTATTATACTTTGTGAAGAAATGAAACTGTTGTAAGAACCCCATCCATCTGTAGTGCCTGGTTTGTTGTAACTTACTATGGGATTACAAATACTAGAGAGGTTGGCGATATGTATGGATGATGGTATCCTTGGCCATGAGATAGTGCTTCCACTTTTTGACATCTTGTACCAATTCATAGATATCCTTGTCATAGCTTGGGAAGATGAGAATCACCCCATGAAATAATTTAGAATGATAAAATATGAGCCTTCCTCCCTGCGTCAAAATTACTTCCATAGAATACCCACTTGCATCTATCTCCACATCGAAGGGATTCTATAAGTTTTCTAATGCGATCATTGGAACTTGGATGACCTTTTTTTTCGGTTCATTAAAATCATTTTGTTGATTATTTCCCCACTGAAAACTTTTACTACCCATTATTGCATGGAGTGGTGCAATTACTGCTGAAAACAAAGCTATGAACTTTCAGAGGCATTGGTCTTCCCCAAAAAATATCATACTTCTATGCAATTTGTAGGAAATGTCCATTTCATGATGGCCTCCATCTTTGCGATATCTATCTTGAGTAGGATTACATCGATCACATACACCAAATACACCAAATATTGTTGATCATACTTGCATTTCTTGAGACTGGCCAATAGTTGGTGCCACTTCAAAGTCTCTAACATATGCATAAGATATGAGATGTGCTCCTCCTAGGTAGAACTATAAACAAATATATTATCCAAATAGATAATAACAAATGAATCCAGATAAGGGAATAAAACACCATTTATTAGTATCATAAATGTAATTGGTGTGTTACATAAATCGAATGACATAACCAACCACTCATACAAACCTTGTCTTATCTTTAAGGAAGTCTTCAAGGTATCTTCTTATTTGAATCATACCTAGTGATATCATGATTTCAAATCTAGCTTAGTGAAGTACTTGACATGTTGCAGGTAGTCCAATAGATCATCGATCCTTGGTAGAGGGTATTGGATCTTCTGTGTAATCTTGTTTAATTACATGTAATTGATACACATTCTCCAAGTATCATCCTTCTTGGGAAAAATTATGATGGGTAACCCACAAGGTGAGGTACTTGGTCGTATTGCACCTTGCTCCAACAACTATTGCAACTGCTTCTTTACTTTGTTTGCTTCTAGAGTGGACTATCTGTATACCCCAATATTTGGCAAGGGGGGGTCTGCCAATAATTGGATTTCATGCTCCACTTCCCTCTTGGGTGGTATCCCTCTAGGATCCTGGAACACTACTTTATATTCTTGTAGCAACTCCTCCAATTGATGTTTTTTCTTTTTAGTACAGCCTTCTAGGGATGTATTTACTTTTAATGACTCTTCACCAGACTGATTTTCTCTTAAAAAGAGTAAAACATATTTCTTGCTAGAATTAATAATCATTTTCTTAGCTTGATTGGCACTTACCAGAAAAAGTTTTGATTTTCCTTTGTGTGCGTTGACAATGAAGGATTTCCCATACTTGATGAGGTGTTATTGATTGGCTCTTTGCATGGAGATAACAGTTGATATTATGGTAGTTGTGGGAGGTATTTACCTCCACGTGTAAACCTGATGAGAATAGAATACACTGGAAAGAAAGAAGAAACCCTAATGAGTTGGATAATAACCCTAGAAGACTTGTCGGCTCAAGAGGATAATTTATATTAGGTTATTAGCCTCCAAGAGAAGAAGTCGACCATAAATAATAATAATATACTGAACGGACAGGTACCGAGAAGGAGAAGTCAGCCCCAGTAAGTCTGCCATAACCACTATAAATATAGGGCATCGGTCTCTCATTTGACACATCTCAACAGTTGCAGAGAGCCAGTTCTGCGCAGTGCAGCTACATTCTTGTGCGCAGGTTTGGAGGAAAGTTGTTGGTGTAGCTGCTGCAGCTAGCAGTTACGTTTTGGCTTGGACTATCTCTTGGCTAGGGTTTGGACTATCCGATCAGCTCTTTGTGATGTGCTATCCTTGGGGAAAGGTGCGCTACCCTTTGTTTGGCTATCTAGCCTAGGGTTTGCTTCCTGAGTGATTCTCTGTCAAGGTTAAGGTGCTCGGAGGGTGGCTTCGGCTTATGGTTGGGTGACAAGGGTATTGTCAATGGTAAAATGAGCACACATATTTCATATTCTAATAGGTTATGGGCCCACACCTCCTTCATTCATTCTAAACGCTGGAGGAAAACATAACCGCTAGGATATTGAGCTCATGGAGGAACTACTGCTAGGGTTACTAGAAGAAGCAACTTCCAAGACACTGCCGCTAGGGTTACTAGTAGGAGCAATTGCAGAAACCCTAATCCTCTCATTGAGGTACCTTAAGTGAAGAGATTGAACTAATCTCTGGATAGATCAGTACGCCCTAGCCTAGCGCATCTCTTGGTATTCTCAGCAAACTAAGAAGTCAAGTTTGAGGTTGTGATCAAATCTAGGGTTTGACCAAGTCAAAACAATCCATGACTTATTCTATGAAGTCAGATAACATGTTAGATGGAGCCTCTAACTTCAGAGCATGGAAGACAAGAATTGACCTCATCCTTGCCAACAATAAAGTGTTGGATATCGTGAAAGGAGAGATCGTGAAGCCAGAGTTTGAAGAAGGAAAAGAGAAGGAACCGAAGAACATTGCAGCCATGGAGAATTTCAAAGACAATGATATCAATGCTATGAGTATCATAGTGGAATCTATAAAAGACCACTTGATACCCTACATCTCCCATATTGACTCATCGAAGAAGATGTACGATGCCCTAACAAACATCTTCTCAGTCAAAATTATTGGACAAGTAATGAGTCTGAAGAATGAGCTCCATGACATGAAGATGAATGATGATGACAACATAACCTGATACTTTTTGATAATTTCTCAGTTAAGAGATCAACTACAAGCTATTGAAGAGATCATCTCAGAAAAGGAGATGGTAAACATAGTACTCAATGGTCTTCCCAAGACGTGGGATGCATTTTCCACAAGGATGAACATAAGAAAGGAGTATCGGACATTTGAAGAACTTAGGACTTGATGTGCTCAAGAAGAATCAAGGATGAGTGAAAA
>JASDQU010297298.1:582-14077 GCA_032191745.1 Picea mariana | reverse complement strand
TGCAACTAATGGCCAAAATCCAACATAAATAAAATAACATTACTAATATAATATTCCCCAATTAAGGGGTAATGAGACAATATTAGGGCTTAACACATGGAGCCCGATAGAATAATCGAGTAAACCCCCTAACATTGGGGGCTCTTTGGAAAAGGTGGGGGAAAATGAGCCAGAAAATGGATCCATTAAGGAGGATCCAAGAAGTTGTTAAGATGAGGTGAGGTGTTGAATGGAACCAAAGGTGCAGAGGAGAAAAGGAGCTGAGAGGTACGCAAGAAGAGTTGAAATAAAAATAAGAGCAGAAGAGAAAGGTGGAAAAGAAGTAGCCAAGAGTGCATGATGAGGGGTCAGGTCCAAGATTAAGATAAAACAAAACGCACCAAGTGGTAGTGTAGGAGTGGATGTTGTGCAAGTGTGGGGCACAAAAAAGGATAGGCCTGCAAAAAGGTGTGGCATAGAGGATATGGTGTCCAGTAGGGATACTGAAAGTGATACTAGTATGGACCTAGGTGACGAAGAATGCACCCCTTGGATGTTGCAAAGTTTCATAATCTTAGAATAAGATGAAGCACATAAAAAGAGAGAATGGCACATGAAGTGGAAATATGTTGTTTGGAGAAGGTGATTGTGTGTGGAGTGGCAGTGTGTAGATCTAACCAAGAGACAACACGTGGATTTGTAGTGTGCAGGTCAGCATGAAAGACAGAGCATGCATTTTTGGCGCGCAACTAGGACAATAAGGAAGGGTGTAGAATGTTAGTGCGCCAAAAAAAAAAAAGATGAAGGCTCCCCTAGTGGTGGGGGAGACGAATTGACAGTAGTGGATGGTCTTGTGTGACTGCAAGTAGATAGCTCTTTGGGTCACCTCATGAGTAGTTTCAAAAGAATATGGACTTACCCCCCCTTTGTACCACCCACCTTGCACATTTTTAATCAAGAAGAAAAAATAGTAGATAGTGTAGATATTGGAGTCGAATAAAGAGAAGAAGAAAGAAGTGATGAGACAAGTGAAGAAGAAGGTGAAATCAACAATACTTTACCCCAAGAGATGGTGGTTGCTGAAAAATTGGTTTCCATTGATGTCAACACTAGAAGAATCCCTAAAGCAAGTCCATAAACCCCAGAGGTGTGGTCAAGAAGCCCAAAAGTTGATTGAATAAAAAAAGTATGAAGGACATTGCAAATGCATGAAAAAAATGCATGGATTGATAGTCCTCGTCAAGTCATTTTCCATGGTAGGTGGCATGCCACGTGGTTCCTCACAGTTAAGGAGATATGCCTTCTTGAATATGATCATGTAAGATATGGTCAAGAAGCCCTAAAGAAGCCCCAAATCTAAGGACAAGTTTCCCAAAGTCTGCCCCAAGTGGAATGAAATATTGAAAAACAAATTAAATTTATATGATAAAGTTGACCCCATTTGGAATTACTCTTGAAAATAAAATAAAATTTTAATGTGTAAATTTTGCCTCAAAAAGGATGGATAAAATAGTATAAATAGGCGCCTAGGATCATAATTCCCAATTATCATATCAAGTGTTCTAATATGAGGTAAACAAGAGTTCAAGAGGGTGAAAATTTCATAGCAACAAGGC
The DNA here is from genome assembly GCA_032191745.1 of Picea mariana. Taxonomy (NCBI): domain Eukaryota; kingdom Viridiplantae; phylum Streptophyta; class Pinopsida; order Pinales; family Pinaceae; genus Picea; species Picea mariana. Next base: position 12,482 of record JASDQU010297298.1, on the reverse strand, counting down.
GAGTTTTCTGAGGTAGTAAGGCACAAGCCTGAGGCTATTCTAAGGAAGATTCCAGGATCCACTTTTAGATTGACTTCTGAGGTGGACTTGAGGATATATTTATGAGGCATTTAGGCTGATTCAAGAAGAGGAGAAGGGTTGTGATATAAGGCCAAACTAAGGCCAAGTATAAGGGCTATTACAGAGCTATTTTGACAGCAGTTTTGAGAGTTTTGACAAAAATTTTGATAGTAGATTGGACAACGTATTGAGGATTGTTTTGACAACAATATTGAGGTCAAGTTAAGGTCAGTTGGTGAACATATTGTTGAGGTAAAGGATAAAACAAGTGTGTGACAGATTTAGATAGCAGAACATATGTTAGTGATATTGGAAGAATCAAAAGTGACAATTGCAGATATATGACCAGCATGGCATATGGCAAGGTGATATGGTTTTAGTCAGAGTTGAGAGTGAAAATATGAGGATTTCATGGTGAAGTGAAGACCATTCAAGGACGTTTTTACATGTGTGTGTGCAGTAGTGAGCAACAGGTTGAAACGAAGGGTCAAAACAAGATAGTTGGAAGTAGCCCTGGTTGCAGGGAAGATTGGACAAGAGGTCCTCATAAGAAAAATCTATCTTATTCATTTTTCAAATTCTGGGTGACAGGGTGGTGCTAGGGTGGAGATTGGAGTCTCCTTTTAGGTTGGTACCTGAGAACATCCAACAGGTTGGTTTTGCAAGGAATTGGTGCCTCCCTCCAATTCATGCTAGTAAAGCCAGGGAGTAGTGGCTTCCTTTATGTTGGTGCACATAAACTGACTATAATATTTATTATTTTAAGAAATCATTATGTGGTTTTCTCCCGATTGGGTTTCCACATAAAATATATGTGTACTATGCATGTGATGTGATATGTTTTTACTTAGCAATTGAATATTGTTGCATAATTCTTCTATAACTTTAAAGTGTTAAAGGTTGCTAAAAATAACTAAATATTGGTCCCCCCCCTCTCAGTATTTCAAACAATGGTGTGGAAAGGTCCAACCAATAGCATTCAAAGAAGAGGAACTAGATCCAGTTCAAAGATGGAGAATCAATAAATTACACTGAGGTTTCCCATGTTCCATGGAAAGGGTAAGGACAATGCAAAGAAACACTAGTTCATCTATGAAGTAATTTGGTCGGTAAAGAGAGTTACAAACGACGTGGCTAAGATCGTGCAACTAGAGGCTACATTCAAGGATAGAGCATTGATGTGGTACATGAAATACAAGGCTACTACGCCAACGGGACAGGAAAGGACCCTGGCCAAGATTAAGCATGATCTTCTTAGGGAATTTCAGAAGCCTAAGTCAGAATCCCAATGCATTACTGAAATCAAAGAGATCAAACAGAAGGAAGGATAAATTGTTTGGGACTATGACTAATAGTTCAAAATTTTGCTGGATAGGCTAATGTTCCAAATCCAAGATGTGCATCACAAAGAATGGTTCATTGCGAGGTTACTTCCCCATATTTGATTCCTTCTCACCCAACAAAAGGTGACGACTTAGGCAGAGGCAGTCGAGATCACGATGCGCTTGGAAGATACACTTGGAGGCATAGAGACATTGGTCGGGTTGGAACAAGTTCAGTCACAATTGGCCAACCTAACGATAGAACTGCAAGATATGGCCAAGACTAAAGTCATGCAGGATCACGTATGGTGTACTACATGTCGTTCTGAGGGGCATATCCGAGACGAGTGTCCTTTCATTCCCAATTATGTGGCGATAGGAGCACCAAGTCCATTTCCATCTGGACAGTCTGAATGCTATGAAATATGCAAGAAATAGGGACATGTTACACCTCGTTGTCCCACATTACAGAAATACAAAACAACAACTCACACCACATTGTATGATTTTTGTAAATCTGTTGGCCATGATGTCAATAGTTTTTGCTCCCTTCAGTTAATGCAAGATAACATTCGTGATACATTACGGGTGCAGAAGGATAAAAAGGGTCGTGAGTACGATGGCATAGACATAGGTGGATATCAAGGAGGAACCTGAGGTGTATATGGGAATGGTCGTGACCGCGAATATGGTAGAGGATATAGACCCTAAATGTATTAATTACGGTGAGATTCTTATGATTTTGCACCAAGCCATGCGTGCTCTACACATATTGTTATAGTATTGAACATGTAAGCGAGGGTTGTCCCGACTTACTGAAGAAGTGGGAGGACAAGAAGACCAACTATAACATGGTGCATGTCGAGCCAAGAAAAATCAAGAATAAGAATGAGTACATTGACGTCCAGGTTGTAACCCGCGGAGGGGCAAAGATAGGTGCAGACTTTGAGCATGGTGAAGGATCAGGTCAAAATTTGGAAGGGAATATTAGGAAGGATCTTCATCCCCCTCCAAAGTTTGACATTGCTCAGCAGAAGTAGTTTCTGCACAATGCATAGAAAGCACTTGAAGAAGAAAGAGTGTGCAAGGAGCTGCAATGTGTGACTCAGAGGTCTCTTGAAGAAGCACGGATCCAAGAGGAAGTGCAATGGGAGAGACAAAAGTCACTAGAAGAAGCTCAGATCCATGAAGAGATGCAATGGGCGATGCAGAGGTCATTGGATGAAGCTAGCGCACACGATAATTTCGAAAAATTGATGCAAATATCTTTGGAGGAGGCTCAAATATGCGAAATACAATGTGTGACCCAAATATCGATAGAAGAAGCATGCAAACAAACTATGTTGCGACGTGCTGAGCAAAAGGTATATGACGAACAATGTTAGGAGGATTTGCAATGCACAGTGTGAATAGAAGCCTTGTACAACTTAGGTCGCATGGAAGAATCTAAATATCAAGTCAATATCTTCATACATTGTTGTTAGCTACAAGTAAGTCCAGAAGATGCAAGTTAGTTGACCCAAATTTTAGTGAAAGAACAAGGAGAGGAGACAACCATATCTACTCCACTGCCAAAAAGTGATGTATGTCAGGTCAGCAAGAAAAATCACACTGTCTTGGAATTCAAGATGACAGTAGAGCTCGATGGGTACAATATGGATGGATTCATGTTGGATCTAGGATTCGACGTGAACATTTTTCCCGAGAAATATTGGAAAGTGATGGGTAAGCCTAAGTTGTTTTGGTCTCCCATCCAGCTCTGATTGGCCAATCAATATAATATCTACCCCATAGGTTGGTTGTAGTAAGTAGAAGTGAACATCGAAGGACCAAAGGCAAAGGCTGAATTCAAAGTCATCAAGATCATGGATGAGTCTAATCCATATCCTACATTACTAGGGATTGACTAGGCCTTTGAAAATAATGCGGTGTTAAATTTTAAGAAGAGGCAGATGTCCTTTGAAACTGACAACTTGTGCATGGTCACGCCACTATATCCATATGAGGGCGACCGATACAATGAGCTCATGGATGAGAATGCACAGAGCTTGGTCATTGAAAACATTTATAAAGTTACGAGGCACAGGAAGTACATCAACCCCATTGAAGATGATGAATTAAGATAATGGATTGTCAAGTCTTATGACACAGATTCTATGGATGCCATGGAGAGGTTGCAGAATAGACTATATGAAGTATCCACAAGGAGATGCACACATATCTCTATCAAAGAGTCCATCAAATACTTTGGCTTTGATCGGTATGATGGGTTGGAGTTAGTGGATACATTAATTGCATGGATACAACGCATTCCCGAGTACCAAATGTTGATGAATGCAACTATGGGAGACATCGTCCAGCTTACAAACATGTGAGATGTGGAACATGGCAGCTATGTGAGTCTTTCTCTCAACTTACAAACCTGAGAGAAATCCCCTAAGAAGGGTACATGGTTTATGCCTAAGACAAAGTCATGGATGTAGAGATGACCTCCTCCATTCAGAGAGTGAGAAGAACTCCAGATGATTATCCGGTGGAAGAGCAATTTGTTGAGTTAGGACATGCATGTGGCTGAGCATAAGGTGAACGTGTAAAATCCCAAAAGTGTTGGGCACATCGTCATGTGAACAGAAATGAATATGATGTGATAGCCCCCTCTGAGTAGTAGAGATGATGAGAAGAATCCAGATGATTCTCCTGTCAGTGGCAATGGGAAAGCAGATCTGTAGAGTGGATGTGCATGTGGATGAGCACAGGTGAACGTGTGAAGACCTAGTTCTTCTGTGTAATGCAATGAATCATAGTTGTGACATCCCTACGGATGTGCCCCTAGTGGATGAGCACTAGTGGTTGTATCAGATCCTTTGCTATATATTGTTCAAGAGTCAGACCTACCTGTAACCCCAATTGTTATGTAAAGGGTACAGGTCAGAACCACCTTAATATGCAGCCCTATTGAGTGAATAGACACCTTTGTTGATTGGTCAAGTTTATTATAAGTAAGAGATGATTCTTTATTGTAGAATCATATCTTTCTTATGAGTTTGGAAATTTCAGCAAACACATCTATTTGGCAAAAGGTGCGCACCTTTCTTGGGTGCTAGTCTTCTAGGGCTTAAGCACCCTCTTGTGTGCTAAGTCATTATTGGTGGTGAAAGTTATTTCTCTTGAAGAATATAGCAAAGGATTTGGTTGGGTTTTCTTCCCTTGTTTAGAAGGGTTTCCCAGGATACTTCTTGTGTTCTTGTGCATGGTGTTTCTCCTTGTGATCTTGGTTGTTGCAACATTCTTGTTTATGGTTAAGACATGATGAAATTTAAATGAACTACATGCTTAACCTAGCTTATTGAAAAATCAACATGGTATCAGAGCATAGGTCTTGAAGATCCCATTGCACAAGTATTTTCCAGCTCCTTCACTCTCTCATTTGCAGAAACCGTACGACCCTCCTAGGGTTTCCAAACAATTCGTAGCACCTCCTTTTTAGATAAGTTTCACCACTCAAAACTTGGAAACTTGGGCTGAAAATGACATAGAAGGGTACAGCCTCCTTCAGCGTACCCCCAGCAAGTCTCAAATCTAAATTTTGGGCATTTTCAAAATTTTGACCCTAAGGGTTTCTAGGGTTTCGTCAAAATTCTGCAGAAAATTCTGAATTATATTTCTGAGAATTTATTGAAGAAGATCCACAAAGGCTATCATATTTAAAGGATTATTTTTGGAATTCATAAGCCCATCAAAACCTAAAAATTCTAGTCTAGCATAGCTATTAGGTTTTCTAGCCTAGTTGACAAGGGTTTGTGAAGATGAGAAAATTCATGATGGGAAGCAAGCTCAGCACAAAACTCCAAAGCAAGGAAGACATCAACATCTCAACACTCTCAGGTATGGTTCCTATCAATGATAATACTTGGATAATTGACAGTGGCGCCTCCAGGAACATCACCAGTATTAGAAATCATCTAACACACTTCATTGAGAAAGAGATACATCTACATATTTTCCTCGGAGATGATGCTAGATATAACGTGAGAGGTGTTGGAACTTCCACCTTCCAACTAGATTTAGATATGCAGCTCAAATTAGAAGAGGTTCTATATGTACCAGGAATGAAGAGAAACCTTGTCTCTATTTCAGCCCTTGAAGGCAAAGGTTATAAAATTACTTTCTCAGAAGGAAGAGTCCTTGCATGGCACAAAGATTCTCATATCAACTCTTCCAAAGTAATTGGTGTCAGAGAAAACAACTTGTATAAATTGACCATCAAACCAATTCAAGCCTTATCACATGACATTATCAGCTTGAGTGAGTTATGGCATAGAAGACTTGCTCACNCCTAGCAGTGACAACAGATCCAAGGAAATCTTGGACTCGATACATTCACATGTATGTGTGCCAATGGCTGTTGCATCCTTAAATGGGTACTTGTACTATGTACTCTTCATAGATGATCACTCCAGGAAAACTTGGATTTACTTCCTGAAGAACAAGGATGGAGTCCTTGCCAAGTTCCAATAATTCAAAGCTCAGGTTGAAAACTTGACTGGAATAAAAATCAAAGTATTCAGATTAGACAATGGAGGAGAATACATCTCAAAATAATTCATCATTTTTGTACTGAAGCGGGGATCAAGTGGGAGCTCACAGTTATGTACAATCCTCAACAAAATGGGGTTGTTGAAAGGAAGAATGGAACTATTATTGAGGCAACTAGGGCAATGATACATGATTAGAGTCTACGCATGAATCTATGGGCAGAAGCATGTATGACAACAATATATGTTCAAAATTGTAGTCCTCATCAGATCTTGAAGAACATTACTCCAGAAGAATCATTCACCAAAGTGAAGCCTGAGATTAGACACTTCATAATATTTGGATGTCTAGTGTACCTTCATGTACCCAAATAAAAGAGATCCAAACTAGAACCTTCAGGAAGAAAGGGTGCATTTGTAGGATACAATGAATCCTCAAAATCATGCCGAATCTACATCCCAAGTTAGAGACAAATTGAAGTAATCAAAGATGTTACTTTTGAAGAAGTAGCTTTCCAGAAGTCCAGAGAAGCTCAGATGGAAATAGATGGTGAAACAATACCTCCTCCTCATTCAGCAATTCAAAGGGAGACAAATATTGTTCCAGATGAGCCAACAACGCCATTTGACCTAGTTACCCTAGCAGATTCGGTTTCCCCGAGTAATATACCCAGAGACATCATAGTTGGACATAAAATACCTCCTTGGGCTTAACAAACTTTAGAATAAGAAGAAGGGCATAAAGACCTACAAGGAGTAACCATAGAAAGCAAGAGGCCTAAGATATTCTCAAACTACCTTTCAGCCTTGACTCACATTATTGATTCAAAGCCTACTTGTCATGGAGAAGCCTTAGGTGAGAAAGTATGGAAAGATGCCATGACTGAAGAATACCAATCTATACTAAAGAATGATGTATGGGATGTTGTCCCAAGACCAGAGGGAAAGTCTGTAGTGAATTCCAGATGAATTTACAAAATCAAACATGTTGTTGATGGAAGCATTGAAAAATATAAATCAATATTTGGGGCCAAAGGGTTCTCACAAATAGAGGGAGTCGACTATGATGAGACATTTGCACCAATAACCAGATATACCTCCATTCGATCTATCATTGCACTAGCTTATTCTATGGGTTGAAAGCTACATCAGGTGGATGTAAAGACTTCTTTTCTCAATGGTGAAATTGAGAAAGAAGTCTATATTGAACAACCAGAAGGTTTCGTTATACACAATGAAAAATCTCATGTATGCAAATTGAAGAAATCCCTCTACGGTCTAAAACAAGCACCACGTTCTTGGTACGAGAAAATGGATGGTTTCCTTATGAGTTTGGGTTTCAACAAAAGCACAGCCGACCCAAACCTATATTATCACATTGTTGGCAATGAGTGTTTGATTCTAGTTCTATATGTGGATGATCTTCTCATCATCGGTTTAGAGAGACTCATTGTTGAATGCAAGTAGGCATTAACTGCCAAATTTGAAATGAAGGATTTAGGCCAAATGCATTATTTCTTGGGACTCGAAGTATGGCAGAGATCAGATGAGATTTTCCTAAGTCAAGGAAAATATACTTTGGAGATACTCAAAAGATTCAAAATGACAGATTTTAAATCAATGCCTACTCCAATGGTGATGGACTTAAAGAAGATGAACGACATTGATTCAGGAGACATAGATCCACATTTCTATCGACAAGTTATTGGATCCTTGATGTATCTGGTTAACACCAGACCAGACATTTGTTATGCAGTAAATGTGCTTAGTCAGTTTATGATCCAACCAAAACAGACACATTGGATAGCTGCAAAACATATATTGAGATACTTACAAGGCACAATTGGTTATGGCCTAAGATATGCAACAAATGTGGATCTAAGTATAGAAGGATATGTCGATGCAGGTTGGGCAAGAAGTGCAGTAAACAAAAATAGCACCTCAGGTAGCTACTTCACCCTAGGATCAGCCATGGTTTCCTGGTGTAGCAGAAAACAAAGCTTTGTGGCTTTAAGAACAACAGAGGCAGAATACATTGCACTGAGTGTGGAAGTTCATGAAGTTGTATGTCTTCACAAACTTTTGCAGACTTGTTCGATCATGAGATGGATCCAACGATCATTCATTGTGACAACCAAATCTATGTAAAGCCCTCTGAGAACCTAGTATTTCATGACAAATCAAAACATATTGAAATCAAGTACCACTATATCAGAGACATGGTGCAAAGGAAGACAGTTCATGTACAGTATCTTTCTACTCATGAACAAATTGCAGATATCTTCACTAGACCACTTGCTAAGACAAAGTTTGAGTATTTCCATGAGAAACTTGGCCTGATGGAGAATGCATCCCTAGTTGAGAGGGAGTGTTGATGAATGCAGCTATGGGAGACATCCTCCAGCTTACAAACCTATGAGATGTGGAACATAGCATCTATGTGAGTCTTTCTCTGAACTTACAAACTTTAGAGAAATCCCCTAATATAGGTACATGGTTCCTACCTGAGACAGAGTTAGGGATGTAGAGATGACCTCCTCCATTCAGAGAGTGAGAATAAATCCAGATGATTATACAGTGGAAGATCGATTTGTTGAGTTAGGACCTTCCTGTGGCTGAGCACAAGGTGAATGTGTGAAATCCCAAAAGTGTTGGGCACATCGTCATGTGAACATAAATGAAGATGATGTGATATCCTCCTCTGAGCAGCAGAGTTGAAAAGAAGACTCCAGATGATTCTCCTGTCGGTGGCAATGGCAAAGAATATCTATAGAGTGGACGTGTGTGTGGACGAGCATAGGTGAACGTGTGAAGACCTGGTTCTTTTGTGTAATGCAGTGAATCAAAGCTATGAAATCCCTATGGATGTGCCCCTAGTGGATGAGCACTAGTGGTTGTATCAGATCATTTTCTATATATTGTTTAAGAGTCAGACCCATCTGTAACCCTAATTGTTATGTAAAGGGTACAGGTCGGCCCCACCTTAATATGTTTAATATCAAATGTAAAAGATAATTAATATTAATTATAATAATAATAATATATTTAACTTAGAGAGGTCAGCCCTATTGAGCCAATAGACACCTTTGTTGATTGGTCAAGTTTAGTATAAGTAAGAGATGATTCTCCATTGTAGAATCATATCTTTCTTATGAGTTTGGAAATTTCAGCAAACGCATCTATTTGGAAAAAGGTGCGCACCTCTCTTGGCACTAGTCTTATAGGGCTTAAGCACCCTCTTGTGTGCTAAGTCATTCTTGGTGGTGAAATGTCTTTGTCTTGAAGAATATAGCAAAGGATTTGGTTGGGTTTTCTTCCATTGTTGAGAAGGGTTTCCCAAGATACTTCGTGTGTTCTTGTGCATGGTGTTTCTTCTTGTGATCTTGGTTGCTGCAACATTCTTGTTTATGGTTAAGACATGATGAAATTTAAACGAACTACATGATTAACCTATATTATTGAAAAATCAACATGGTATCAAAGCATAGGTATTGAATATCCCATTGCACAAACATTTTCCTGCTCCTTCACTCTCTCATTTGCAAAAACTGTACAACCCTCCTAGGGTTTCCAAAAAATATGTACGACCTCCTTTTCAGAGAAGTTTCACCACTCAAAACTTGGATTATTGGGCTGAAAATGACATAGAAGGGTACAACCTCCTTTAGCATACCTCCAACAAGTCTCAGATATAAATTCGGGGCATTTTCAAAATTTTGACCCTAAGGGTTTCTAGGGTTTCCTCAAAATTCTGCAGAAAATTCTGAATTATATTTCTGAGAATTTATTGAAGAAGCTCCACAAAGGATATCATATTTAAAGGCTTATTTTTGGCAGTCATAAGCCCAAAAAAACCTAAAAATGCTAGTCTAGCCTAGCAATTAAGTTTTCTAGCCTAGTTGACAAGGGTTTGTGAAGATGAGCAAATTCATGATGGGAAGCAAGCTCATCACAAAACTCCAAAGCAATGAAGACATCAACATCTCAACACTCTCACGTATGGTTCCTATCAATGATAATACTTTGCTAATTGACAGTGGTGCCTCCAGGCACATGACCGTTATTAGAAATCATCTAACACACTTCATTGAGAAAGAGACACATCTACATGTTTTCCTTGGAGATGATGCTAGATATAACGTGAGAGGTGTTGGAACTTCCACCTTCCAACTATATTAAGATATGCAGCTCAAATTAGAAGACGTTCTATATGTACCAGGAATGAAGAGAAACCTTGTCTCTATTTCGGCCCTTGAAGGCAAAGGCTACAAAATTACTTTCTCAGAAGGAAGAGTCCTTGCATGCAACAAAGACTCTCATATCAGCTCTTCCAAAGTAATTGGTGTCAGAGAAAACAGCTTGTATAAATTGACCATCAAACCAGTTCAAGCCTTATCACTTGATACTATCAGCTTCAGTGAGTTATGGCATAGAAGACTTGCTCACATTCATTATAGAGCTCTTCCATATCTAAAGAAAATTGTAACAGGTCTACCAGAGATCCAAATCCAGCATGAATGTGTTTGCAAAGGTTGTGCCCTTGGCAAAAACGTTAAAGGATCCTTTCCTAGCAGTGACAACAAATCCAAGGAAATCTTGGACTTGATACATTCAGATGTATGTGGGTCAACGACTATTGCATCCTTAAATGGGTATTTGTACTATGTACTCTTCATAGATGATCACTCTAGGAAAACTTGGATTTACTTCCTGAAGAACAAGGATGGAATCCTTGCCAAGTTCCAAGAATTCAAAGCTCAGGTTGAAAACTTGACGGAAAGAAAAATCAAAGTATTGAGATTAGACAATGGAGGAGAATACATCTCAAAAGAATTCATCAGTTTTTGTATTGAAGCAGGGATCAAGAGGGAGCTCACAGTTCTGTACAATCCTCAACAAAATGGGGTTGTTGAAAGGAAGAACAGAACTATCATTGAGACAACTAAGGAAATGATACATGATCAGAGTCTACCCATGACTCTATGGGAAGAAGCATGTATGACAATAGTATATGTTCAAAACTGTAGTCCTCATCAGATCCTGAAGAACATTACTCCAAAAGAAGCATTCACCAAAGTGAAGCCTGAGATCGGGCACTTCAAAATATTTGGATGTCCAGTGTACCTTCATGTACCCAAAGAAAATAGATCCAAACTAGAACCTTCAGGAAGAAAGGGTACATTTGTAGGATACAATGAATCCTCAAAAGCATATTGAATCTACATCCTAGGTCAGAGACAAATTGAAGTAAGCATAGATGTTACTTTTGAAGAAGAAGTATCTTTCCAGAAGTCCAAAGAATCTCGGATGGAAATAGATGGTGAAACAATACCTCCTCCTCATTCAGCAGTTCAGAGGGAGACAAATATTGTTCCAAATGAGCCAACAACGCCATTTGACAGTGGCGTAATTGTTATATCAGGAGAATCACAAGAAATACATTAATTTGTATCGAAATTTCTACATGGTATCAGAGCCACGGAGGCCACAGAGTCACAAAAGTGAGGTGCGAACATTATTTCATTCTTGCAGGTCTCGTCTCTAGCAGGGTGCGAACCCTAGTACTGAAAACTACCATCCTTTTCAGGAACAGTAATTCTTGCACCCTAGACAAAGGCAGGGTGTGAACTTCATTGGCATTCTCACAGGCTACAGTGAAGCAGGGTGCGAACTTCCCTCACCCTACATTGAAGCAGGGTGCGAACTTCCCTCACCCTACAGTGAAGCAGGGTGCGAACTTCCCAGGCAAGTTCGCAGGCTACACACAGGCAGGGTGCCAACTTCCCTCAGGCTACTCTCAAGTGGGGTGAAAACCTCCCAGGGAAGAAGGATTGAAGTAGTTGAGTTCTGGGTTGGATAACATTTGAATTTGCAAGATTTTCTTGGTGCGACAGCTGATTCAAGATTGAAATGTCTTTCAATGGCTTGAGGTTGGAGTATGCACTCGAGGGCAGCTCTAGCTACATTTCTTGGAAGGAAAGGA
>JASDQU010297295.1:0-14077 GCA_032191745.1 Picea mariana | reverse complement strand
TTCCATATTCATGTATCTCATTCAATCAAGTGCCTCAATCCTCAATTTACTACAACAAATACTAAGCATCCAACACTACATGTACTAGTAATGTGCTTCAATAGATCAATGACATCTCTATCTTACATTATCAAGATATATATCATAACAAAAGTTCCATAACTTCACTTTCATAACTAGACTTGTTCTTCAACAGAAAATGCCTCAATCCATACTCATGGGTTAGTGCCATGCATCCAAGATAGTCCTTCATTTTATGTCATCACATTACATAATCCAATATGTAATCATAAAAATCTATAGCAAACAATGTCAGATCCTACAACAGACTACGTCAGAACCTGCATCACAGAGTTATACCATCACATCAAGCTGCAACCCATGTGCATAGCCCTTTTTCCCTAGGCTTTACGACATATACGCGGCCTGTTGCACAGGCATCTTGCGTATGTATGCGACCTATCCAAGGTAAGCCTATGTATGTATGTGACTGTTACCACTATCACCCACGTATGATTCAATACATGACATGCTTGATCTTCCCTTAAGGATTCCATTTTTCTCTGGTTGTTCAGTCTTCTTCACCCACTTCTGAAGGTGTCCTTGCTTCTTAGAACTTGATCTCTAAGCTTCCATTTTTTCAAAGATGTCTCCCTTCCTTACTTCATTCCTTCTTCTAGTCATGTTATATGAAGTCCTCATCATGGAATTTCTTCTTGTGTTCCAACAATCCTGGAACTTGTGGACAAATACACTACAATTGTAGCATGTGATGTTGTGACAGTGAACAACAATGTGTCCCACTTGATCACATATCCAACACCTTATGGTGTAATAAAATCTTCCATTATCTCTCCTTCCATAAGATCTGCATTCCAAATCTTTGTAACCATATTCATTACATGAATAACATTGACCATGAAAAATACTTTCATGCCTTTGCTTTGGTGTCCATCCCTTTTGAGGTGTAAAGATCACTTCTTGATGTCTTCCTTGCTTTGTTCTTTTGAAATTATCTTTTCCTTTTGTAGATGGTTGATTTGCAACATTATCTTCATCCTTTGAGAGTGAGGGACTTATCTCATGCTTATTTGAGGTGCTTGCTTCAACATGTGTAGATTCTCTCTTGTATCTAAGACTTGATTTATCATTTGGTAATATTTGACTTTCCAAGATCTCATTCAAGATTTTTGAGTTATTCAAGAATTTGTTTGACTTCCCTACTTTATTTCTAAGATCAACAACTTCAGCGTCTAACTTATGACATGTCCCTTCCTTTTCATTTACTTGATTCTTCAATAGTTTCTCTACCCTTTCAGATTCTTCAATTTGGGTCTTAAGATGGACAATAATTTCAAGACTTTTTCTAATCTCTTCATATACCTTCTTATCTTCTTTTTCATTCTTTAGTCTTGTGATCTCTTCTTCCTTTTCTTCTAATTGAGTCTTATTACTCTCTTATTTTTCTTTGAGAATTTCCTTTAACTTCAAGATGTTCCTTTGACTCTTGTTAAGAAAATTTTTAGTGTTATCCGAAAGATAGATATAGTCTATATAATAGTGGTCATTGCTATATTCATATATACCTCTTTCAAGTTTCTCTTTAAGCTCCGATAGTTTTTCTTCTACTTCTTCCATGGGATAACAATCAATTGATTATATACAAACTATTTCTAGATTTTCTTCTTCACTTGTAGAGAAAAATTCAACATCATCACATTTCGAATTATTGCAATCAAGGGTCTTTGAGGATTATTTACCTTCATTTCAAATATCTTCAAGATCTTCCTTTTTACCAACATGATCACATGCTTCTTTGCCTTCATTTGAAATGTCTTCAAGATCTTCTTTTTTTTCAACATTATCACATGATTCTTTACCTTCATTTGAAATGTCTTCAAGATATTCCTTTTTGCCAACATCATCACATTTAAAAATAATGCAATCAAGAGTTTTTGGAGATTCATTACCTTTAATGATCTTGATGGAGTGGTCTTCAATATTTTCTTTCTTTCTTTGATATGTCTTCTTTAGATTTATTCTTCTTTCCTTCCCTTCGAGCTGTAAACTTTGACTTGTTCTTCAAGGAAACTGATCCACCAATGGCTGCCTTCCAAATATCCGCTCCCATTTCCTTCAAATTCACTCTCATCTCTATTCTCCAAGTAGAATAGTTTTCCTCATCAAGGATTGTAACTTCATCATCCATTTGTGTGTCTATGTATCTCCTTCAATCTTGTTAAGGCTTATAGTGAAGGCCTGATCTGATACCAATTGTTGGACACACCAACTACACTGAGAGGGGCGGGGGTGAACAGTGTAGGGATCTTTTTCCAAAACTTCCCCTTCACAAAACACATTAGTTAGAAATCACCATTTACTCATTACTAATTGTTGTCATTTATAATTAGTTAAATGTGAACATATATCAACAACATATATCAGAAATATATCATCAACAAATCATCACTGCAAGGAACACAAGATGTATGTACAGTTTTATTTTTATTACGAACTACAATCCTTGGGTTATCAACAACAACTAAATAGAGTACAACTATACAAGAGCACCAACTCTATAATGCAAGACTCAACTTACACCCTCAACACCAACTGATATGAGGCAACAATCCTCAACAAATATCAATCTATCAACAGGTACGCAACCTTTCGGTAGTGCAACATGCATATGTATGCACCCTACCAACAGTACAGCTCGTGTATGTATGCGGCCAGTCTGTACTACAACCTATATATCACTTCTGATTTACTTAGGGTTTTATCTTCAAGATGAAATCAGATCCTCTACAACATTCAATCACATTATCTTCTATCTTTCACTATCCAATCTGACCCATAACCAATTACAACACATCCAAGCTCTCCAAAAACTTACTCATGCCTCTCAACCATACAATATGAATGATACTCATCATGTATAAGAAACCAATATAATATATCAATCATATCAGTGTTGAATCATAAGAGTGTTTCTCCCTCCACCAACCAAAACAAACCAAATCATAACAACCATACCAAGAATGCCTTAAGCATTCACCACACAATAATAAAGAGTATCCATCAAGACAACAATGTAATCATACCAGAGTCTCAGTGGCAGATCTAAGATGATAGAATGCATATCTAGAACCTACTTTAGTCTTCAAGAGCCTGTCATCAACTCAACCAAAAGTCTTCATGACTTCATCCACTGTACGCGCCTTGTCCTCATTCAACCCACGTATGTATGTTCCCTAGCTCACTGCATCCCGTGTATACCTCAGAAACTAGGATTTCTGAACTTCCGAGACTTTTTTCGTCATGATCTCAAACTTGCCGAAACTTTGATGTGTCCATAAGATACTCCATATCTTCTCTCTCTCAGAATAGATCTTTAATACATGCTCAAGAGATGCACAAGAGATAAACACAAGAGATGCATTTCACAAGAGACCCTTGCCTCTTATTTATACTCTCTAAGTAGCTTCCTTAGAAGCATCTTCTAGGTCACTTAACCCACTTCTAGGTCACTTAACCCATTTCTAGGTCACTTAACCTATTTTCCTCATTTTAGGGTTAACCACTTTCCATAATTAGAAATTTCTCCATTACTTTATCATTTAAATATTCCTCCTTGACTTTGTCACTTTACTTTACCATTTAAATAATAATTTATTCTTTGCAAGATTTTTGACTTCTTTGACTTTTTTGAGCTTCAAGCCTACCTATGAGGGTCCTTCATCTTTGTAGGGCCATAACTCTCAAACCATGAGGATTTATGTGAAATTCCACATACCATTGGAAATGGCATGACAAGAACTATCCATCTAGAATAGTTCCACTGACAAATTCATTGATATTCAACTCATTATTCCACATATAAGCATAACCATACTTCAAGGATAACTCAACCGCAAAGCATATTCCTATGAGGGCTTTCACCATAAGGGGACTACTTTGGATTTCATCCATTTGTATACCTTATCAACCATGATAAGACAATAATGATTCATAAATCCATTCAAATCAAGGAAAATACATACTTCATCAATATACTATGAAAATACATTGTTCATTTGACATCAATCAACATCAATCATTTGACATCAAACCTTTGAACTTTGACATCATTCCATCTTCATTTGGCATCAATCAATCAATAATCCTTTGGCATCAATCAATTCCTTGACATCAATCAATTCCTTGACATCAATCAATCACTTGCAATCAATCCTTTGACATCAATTAAATAAACCTTTGGCATCAATGACATCATGATCCAACAAAATGAAGGTTTTTTGTGATCGAGCTTCTCAATGATGGCCAAAGGCATGATTGAGTACCATAAATGAAAATCCTCAATGATACCTTTCCAATGAGATATCATGTTCCCCAAACAAAGATCATATACCAAAGTTACGCCCTCAGGAAGTTGATACACCAAACTACCCAAAACGAGGTCCACAAAATTGTTGGCTTTTCATCTTTCGGGGTTAGGCTTTTGGATTTTATTTATGATAAAAAGGACTTTGGAGACTTATTGTAAAATCATATTCTTATGAATGCGAGTATTGGACACATCTCTTCTTAGAGATAAGCTGCCACCATTCTAGCGATTCTTTCACTATGTATTTTTACAGTCTTTGTACATTTTCGCTCATTAATAGAAAATTGTGTATTACTGTATATCTGTGTTTATGGTTGCATCTCTGATACATTTATGTTATATTATTGGATATCCGGGATATGTCTGTACGTTATTTTATTATATCTCCGCTCTCATTTCATACCAAAAATAATCCGGATCTTTGAAGGTTCCAAGATGAGTAAAATCTTAGAAGGACTAGCACCAACTTTGCAAGGAGTGCAGACGAAAGGCCAAGAACAGTCTAAGTCTCGGGTATAAATTTATCTAAGTGTGCAAGAAGGTTGAGGACTTGATGATGTCTTGAAGACCGTGAAATCTTCCATCATCGAGAGGATATAGATGGAAGAATATCAGGAGATTTAGTAGTTGGAACTCTGGGATGTTTGCCAAGAGAAAACAAAGATCTTCGCCAGTCACGAAGAGAGGCTTGAATCCAAACCGTTGGATCTGGAAGGGATGCATGGAATAAATCCACATGAGATGGAGGATTAGTACTTCGGGAGATATCGAAGTAGAATATCGAGAGACTCTCGAAGGCTGGAGTTCGAAGAGATCGTATCTGTCGATCAGAATGAGGGACGGGGACCATTGATCCTTGCATCATTTGAGTTCCCCGATTTGGAGTTCGGGAATATAAGAGTTGGTTGTCATGGAAAGAGTCGAAGCCCAAATCCAAATCACTTTGTGTGATTGAGCCCTCGAAAACAACCTAAGGTCACGTGTTAGAAAGGGCCTGGCACAGAGAGCCGAGTGCTGCCACCAAATTTCTTCAAAGGGCTCAGATGAGAGCCGCGGGGTTGGGATGACCCACACTGTGAGGAAAGAAGGACCTATGGTAGATTTTGTCCAGTTCTAGCAGGGATCATAAGAGTCAATCCGACTCAGGTGTTTCAAAAATATCCTATACCGGGAGGTCGCGTAACCCCGAAGGAGAAGAGAAGGGGGTGGGGTCTGCAAGAATAATGGACCCACTACATTTATGTGATTGATGAATGATGTATTGTGTCCCTATTTACATTAATTGTTATTGTGTATTTCGATGAAATAATTTTTTATATCACTACCTAGAAAGAGAAGATATCACATCTCATGCAAGTGTTAGTTTTATAGTCCAAA
Source organism: Picea mariana (assembly GCA_032191745.1). Taxonomy (NCBI): domain Eukaryota; kingdom Viridiplantae; phylum Streptophyta; class Pinopsida; order Pinales; family Pinaceae; genus Picea; species Picea mariana. The sequence continues at coordinate 8,313 of JASDQU010297295.1, read as the reverse complement.
ATTCCTTATCTGTGCATACAAGACATTGGCCCTTCCATTTGCATACTTTTCCAAAATACTACTGAGGCTTCCTTTTAAAAAACCATTTTTTGGATAATGTACGCGCCCTGCTGCACTAATATACCATGTACACACATGTGTTGTATGCTAGTTATCCCACGTACACACGTGAGATGCATGTTATTTAGCCCACGTTTACCTCCAAAAGTTGCAAAAAATATAAAATTTTACGGAATTTGGCAGAGTTTACGGGCTATTGAGGATTTCCTAACCATTTTACCCCTTGTAGCCCATCCCCAAACTGAATAACCATATTTTTATCATATAAAAAGAGGTCTTAGGGAGTCATTTATGAACATGAGAAAGAGAATAAAAAAAACCTTCCAAAATCCCTTCCCTTTCTTAGCCTATGTTTTGCATCCCATTCTAAGTTTTAGCCTCAGTCTTCCCCTCCAACCTTTCTCCTTATGCAAGTCTTCCTCCTTCCCTTTGTGATATGTTTCTTGTGAGAAGCTAATGTGGGATTGATGCACTTGGAACCATGATAGAGGAGCCTGGACTTGGTTTGTGGAGCAGATGCCAACAAAGGTTGTAATACTTTTTATCTTGAAATTGAATAAAAGAGTTTATACTTGTCCCAAAACCCTATGTTTACATGATTTTGTTAATTTGTTCATTTATATCTATTTCTATACTTTTAAAGTGGTCAATAGAGATTTCATATGTTGTTTCATTGTATTCCTAACCTTTTGCAGGTCAACTTTGGGAGGATATACGTGGTCTAGGAGGCGACAACAAGCTAAAGATGTCTGCACTAACCACAAGGACTAAAGGTGCACTCATTAACTCTCTTTATTTTCTCTCTCTACACCTAGTTTATATGGTTTTGGGTTCGATTAAGGGTAGATCAATATTTTAAGGGAGTTATCACTCTCCCTTTATCTTAGACCCAATATAGGGGGATTTTCCTCGTAGCAGAATGGTGACTCTGCTTGGGAGTCTCTCTAGGGTCTTAGTGGGAGATTTTGGTTTGATTTGATTTTTTTCAGTTTCCTTTGATTTTTCCAAGTTACTGATTTAGTTAGGGTATCTAGTCACATTCCAGGTTCCTACCATCATTCCCTATTGTTGGGCTCTAAATATGTCCTAAAATATAACCTCTATTCATAATCCAAAGATAGGCATTGGCACAAGTGTTTTACTTGTCGCCTACGTAGGTTCTTACCTTCCATTTTCAATACCCATCCTCCAGAGATGCAACCCCTGCAAAGGGAAAACAATCATAACAAAAGGAACGACAATTGTTCCATTCAAATGAAAAACACTACTAAAAGGAACAACAATCATGATAAGGGAATGACAATCGTTATATTGGGTCGAACTAATGTTGTATTAATTGAGTTGTAGTACTTGCCCAACTATTTAATTTGTCAACCCGGGTTTCGTAAAATGACGAAGCACACACAATGTATACGCAATACTAAAGAAGGAATAATCTAATCTAATGTTTAAGCTACAACTGAAATCAAATTATTAAGCTAACACACGACTGAAATTGAATCATTAATCTAATGCAGGAAAGTGAAACAAACGACTTGGAATTGAATTAATCTAGTTGAGTAAATGAAATTACTCTAAGAATGGGAAATTGCATAAATGGAATTATTCTAGAAATGGAGAACTACATGAAGGACAAGCAAATACAACATGTGAAGAGTTGAATGACACAACAAAATATGTGAGCTCACACCAATGAAGCAATATTACATTATAATAATCAAATCAATATTCATAACAAAATAATGAAAGCATGAAAACCAAATCCATGAATCAAAGATAAGAATCCCTTTCTCTTTCGAATCCTAAGGAATACTACTAAATGACTACAAAATAACTCTAATTAATTTGAATACTCTAATTGAATTCTCTCCTACTTGAATCCTCATGAAGAGAGAGAACTCTCTTTTATACATGAGAGCCTTGAAGATAAGATAACCATCTCATTATTACATATCCACTTTTCTCTCAACCTATTTCCCATTATTGAAAAATATAATCCCTTCAAATCCTCACACATATCTCTCATATATCTTGGATAAGATATTCCAGCCAAATCTCCATGATCTTCTCCTTGGAATGGGCTTGAATTATCTCCTCAAATCTTGAAATGGTGGAGGAAGTATTCGAGAATTTCTTTTGAATTAATCCTTCTCATATTCCTACACATTACAAGGCTCACACATTTTTGAGATATATATGAAAACATGTCAATTTTCTAACATTTAATCACAAATTCCCTTTTATTACTAAAATTAATAAAGTGGAGAACAATAAGGTGAAACCCAAGTATATTTATTGAAATGATATCGTGAAAATTTAATGGGGCGATGAAATGTGGAGAATGATGAAGGGAAAGGTGGATGAAAATAAGACATTTATGAGCCCCAACATACCCCCCAACTTAACTTGTTGCATGTCCTTATGCAACCATGCATGGATCTTCTCAAGAAACGTTTGGCATCTGAATGTTGGATTTGAGTGATGATAATGAATGTTTCTAAGATGGGATTTACATGAGTAACAACTGGCATTTTCTTATGGTTGGTTCTTGTGTGACAACCATGAATATAAATAATGTTGGTTCTTGTGTTAACAACATTCAATTTGTTGTTTGTTCTCTTTTTGTTATGATAATAATGTTCCCATATTTTTATTGGAAAATATNGAATCATGCCAATATGTATAACAATGTTTATGAAACAAAGTGCAACAAAGTATCATTGGAAAATAAATGTTCATAAATGGTAAATGAGATGAAAAATGGAATGATGGTCGTGGAAAAGTGGAGTGATGATAGTGAATAAAGTCCCCTACCCCCCAACTTAACTTGTTGCATGTCTTCATGCAACGTGGCATAAGTCATAGAAGTGAAAAGGAAAGGTAACTGGGTGAGGGAATTTTCCAAATTATTCATTGTTAGCAGTTGAGGAATTACATGATTAAAGTTCAGAAAATAACATACCTCCACTTACCCAAAATTTTGATGAAATATGCAATAGGAATATGGCTGATGTGGCTGCTAGAGCATGGAAGATGTCACTACTACAGGATCATGTGAAAAGTGATTGCTGATGTAGCGACGACTGCTGTCTACTGGATCAAAGAATGTGAAGTGGAGGAATCTAAATTGCTGCTGAATGAATCATGGAAAAAACAAAGTATGAAAGTGGAACTCTAGTACTCTCATATGGTTGAAGTCATGCTGCTATAACTGCTGATAGATTCATGAAAAGTGTATAGTCTTCACCTCCTGCTAAACCTGATGGTACAATTCTAATCATGCGAATGAATGTGTCGATGTCGAGCATGAAAAGAAGTCATTGGATTACCGACCAATGATGAATGTCGTTAACCAATGTGAGACAACTCACCATTGATGTCAATGAGTGCCAAGGTACCCAAGTACATCTTGCGAAGTGCGAAGGAATGAGATGATATCGAGACACTTGCAAGATCTGACGATCAAGGGACATTGATGTATTCCCATGATTTCCAACGAGAGAAATTGCCATTAAGGCATGCAAGCCTCTAGGTACTCAAAATGGACTCTAGTCTATATCTCAGATAAGGTGTTGAGGTCGATGGGGCAAGACTTGTTGAAAGGTAGGCCTTAAGAAATCTCACATCAGTCAATGTGAGTTCTGATAAAAAGAGTGGTAGGACTATAAATGAAAAGATCTCAGTAGTAACAATGTGTATGGTAAGGCAATGTAGTCATGGAAAGAGAGATGGATAGTTTTACTAACAAGGAAAAATGAACTGAAAAAGCTAAAGATATGTATGCGACTCAAAAATATAGGCGTGTGCGAAGTCATGAAGGATAATTCAATGGAAGATGGGCTTCGACATAGGGATGATCAATCTACTTTGAAGGAGAAATGGAGGAAGGCATTCATGATGCAATTGGGTTTATGAAAAGGTTTCTTTGTAAAAACAAATGGCATAATGTTTATGATGAGTAACAACTCCTTCAAGCAGTCAAGGAAGCATGTATTTTCCAAATATTTTTGTGATTTTTGAAAATCACTTTAGCAACAAGATGTGATCGACTGTGCTCCTCGAAAAAACTTAGTACAAATCCTGCATGAAAACTTGTGAGATGTTCGAAAATATAACATGCAGAAAGAAGGACAAATGTAACAAAGTAAAAAAAAAAAAATGTGTTTTATACCTCGTGTCGTGATCGTTGTGTGCGCGCTTGTTGCATCGTTGATTGCTTGGCGTAAAATCGAAAAAACATGTTTCCATATTGTTTCAGGAAATTTTTTTTTTTTAAAAAGATCCATTTGGAATTTTTTTTAATAGTGTTTCTAATTTTGATTTTATGTATATATATTTTTTATTTTATTATGTCTTGAACTAATTTTATTATTATTATTATTTTTAATAAAACAAAAGAGATAAAAATAATTTCTTTTAAAACAAATCTTATAATAAAACAAACAAATTCTTTTCTTTTTGTTATTATAATCTTTTAGAACAAACAAATAATAAAAAAAAATCAAATAAAAGAAAAAAATATATATTTTTTTCATCATAAAACAAAACAAGAAAAAAATGGTCGATCAAGAGTCAGAGAAATCGATTCGGAGAGCAACGTTCGTCCTCTGTCCTTAAATTTGTGGAGCGGTCACGGAACCATGGTCGTAGGGAATGGGAATGCATAATGATGATCTCCAGGCGATACTGAGTGGGTTGGGTCTACCCTCTCGTCTAAGTTACGAGCAAGAAACAGAGGCTACGTAAGATTATTGCAGAGGGCATAATGTGTATCGCTCAACACGAAAAGGTCAACCGTGAGAGCCTTTTCCCACTCATGGGCGCTTTGCTCGACCTCTGTAATGGGTGGCCACTCCACTTTTTCGCTTTTCCCGACCTCTGTAATGGGTGGGTAGGTGATCCACTGCTCTGAAAACAATAGTCTGAGCATGATGGATCAAATGGGCTGGGACAAGTAATGAGCACGTGACGGTGGTGTACCACCTCTATCGCAGGATTGGACTAATATACTGGCATTCAGTATGGGACACTGCGCATTATCTCTATTAGCATAAATTGAAATGGAAACCATCTATGCCGTTCACCATTTGCACCAGCTGAGAACCCTAAATATAAACAGTCTGCCGAAGGATATCATGTCTGTGTTGTCACTTCGAATTGCAACAATCTGGAAAGGAATGTTTTCTCATCTCCATTATTATTCTTATTATGATCCGTGGTTTCTCTCTTCTTCTCCTGCTTCAAAGAGTTGGCAACATTCTGGTAAGCCCATTCATAATCAGCTGTATGCTTCCACAAGGACTCTCGTGAAAGATCACTTAATTCCAAAGAAGGAATTGATATGGCGGTGTCTTTGTTGAATCCCCCCACTACTCGTGAAGGCGCCCTTGTGGTATGTGATAGGGGACAACTTTATAGCCGTCCTGCTTCCGCCGATTTTATTAATCACGGATTCCACCGCAACACAAAATCTAATAAAAAAAAATACATCAAATTCCAGAAACATGATACAAAGCCAGTAAATCCGTGGAGCATCCTCTGCAAGAGATTTCCCACTAGGAAATCTCTTCATAGATGAAAACATCATCTTTATAGATTCCGATCGCTTTGATATACTGTTGCGTTCTTCTGTCTTGTGGCGGCCTGTCTCTACCTCTTGAAGGGGGATTTATATTCATTATGGGAAGGCATGAAAACTCAACCTTCAACCAAGTCCGCCATTTAACAATATACAAAAACCTACAACGAAGTCTCCATCACATCAAATTTAAATTATATCATGTTTTTAAATTATGATAAGTCAAAAAAGGGCGTTGGATTTGGAATCATCTGCACATCCTCTGGCAGTTCACCAATCTTCGCACTAGTCGTTGCTGAGTAATTCGTCCTCTGATTTAGATAGGAGGATGTTAGGATCAGATCCCAATCAAGCCAGCGTTGAAAACTCTCGTGCCTTCGTGGAAAACTCGTGGAGGTTGGCGGAAATAAGATTGAAATCAAATACAATAAAATCAGTGCACCATTAAATACGATCAAATAAGACTGTCGCAAATTAACCAAATCAGATCTAGTATTACAACCTCCAGCAGAAAAATATATGAATGTGGTTGAACGAGGAGATAAACAATCTAAAACCGGATTTCGGGGGTATATTGAAAATCTGGGATATGAAAAAAATGGATCTTCTTGCCTGGTCGATCCCTCTCAACATGAACTTACCTGCTCATTCCTTTAGTCAGTTATTACAGTGCACCTTTATCTAGTCCAGTTCTTCCATGCAACCTGAATGCGTGCCATGTAATTGCATTTGACCTAGTGAAGGTTGGATATCTTCTTCAGCGTTGTCTTCTTTATTTACATTACATCCGTGAGTAATATGCAAGAAAATATTTATGCACATTGCATTTGACCTAGTGAAGGTTGGATATCTTCTTCAGCGTTGTCTTCTTTATTTACATTACATCCGTGAGTAATATGCAAGAAAATATTTATGCATAGTGAAATAAAGAATTTCGTTTTAACCAAATTAGGGTCCCGCGTGAGTTATTGACTGCCTACATATTTGATTCCCTACTGGGACCAGAGGCTATATTTCTTTTTGTTTTAGATCCCCCTCGAGCAATCACATTTGTGATTTGGAGTCTCGTCGTGCACACTCAGGACCGGATTCTTAGGAGGTCTCGTATATACCTAGCGCAACGTTCATTGTCAGCATTAGATACAGAGGGGTTTTAGGTCCAGTTAAGACAGAGGTGGAATTGATAGGTCAAGGCCACGCATTCTAGGTTGTGGGTGGGAGAAATATACGATCTTCAGCTTCGTTTTGGTGCGTACCGCCTAGGAATAGTAAAGAAGAACTTTTTGTTTGTTTGCAGGGTTATTTCCAAGCATCTATAGGATAAGGGTCCATAGAAAAAACATGGCACGCAAACAAACAAGGGTTATTTCCAAGCATCTATAGGATAAGGGTCCGCACATGATATTTTATTTGTTTGTAGGGTTATTTCCAAGCATCTATAGGATAAGGGTCCATAGCAAAAACATGGCGCGCAAACCAAAAATATACCAAGCTGAAGTCTAAAACGAGAGGAGTGTGGTTATGAAGTTGTTTCAACTACTGTTTCAGCTTGGATTTTCTGCGCAACTCTAATCTTGTATGAATTGCAGACCTTATTCATTTACATTATTATTTTTCTTTATTGTTTTTTATATTTTTTATATTTTTTAATGTCCTTACTGTTTTATTGTTTTTCTTTGCAGAAACAAGCATGCACAACTTTTTATTTATTCTTCTATTATGTTTTTAAAGTAAAAATAAAAAATAAAAAATATTTTACAAACTTATTAAAAATCTATGAGAAAATGGACGACGAAAAAATAGATTAGGCAAAATTTTTCGTTTCATCGATTAATTGATATTTCTGAAATCAATCAATTAGTCATGCTACTTTCTTATCCTTGCGGTCGCAAGAAGCGCAGAGGAGAGCATACTTATTCTAACAACAATAAAAAACTTGAAAATAAAACCCTACCTACACTACACTAATTAGAAATGAGAGATTAGTTACGTATAATCAAACAACCAATGTAGTCATGCATGCAACAGTAATAAAAATATCTTATCTTTCAATTTCGCAATTGACATTCGAGAATATGTATGGACGTGCAAAATTAGCTGCTGAAGTTCTAAATTAACAAAATAAAAAGGAAAACTAAGTGGAACTAACCTAGTACTTTCTTTAAAACAACGTTCAATCAGGCTTTCGTAGGCGTAATTTGTCTTACTCAGATCATGCTGCAGCTCCTCGCTGTCCTCCTCAACCTCTTTCGTGCCTAATGATTCTTCATTAAATATGCAAGGTTCTTCATATTTTGATTCTTCGTTCGCCTCAGGAGGAGAGAATAAGCTTTCGGCTACTGTCAAGATCTCTTATTCCAGAGAAGAGGAGAGCCCGAATTTTGCTAGGATCTGAGTGAGCTGTTCCAAGCTTAAATTCATTATTAAATCATATTAAAAAAAGGATTCTTACAGCACCCAAACCAAAATGAAAAACTTCAAAAAAAAAAAACACTCTTGCTAAAACATAAAAAAATTACTCTTCACAGTTGTAAAAATTAAAACGTTCCTGATAGTTGATAGAGACAGTGAGGAATCTACACTGAAGCAACTCTATGACCCTTAGAACCAACACATGTAGATCAAACTTGCAAAAATTAAAAATACTCTTGCATGAATTGAAATTTGCAGAAATT